>JAODAL010022244.1:0-65190 GCA_025379985.1 Phyllomedusa bahiana | reverse complement strand
CGGGGGTTCTACCCTGTGGCTGCTTGGTTCCCGACCTCGCACTGCTGCCACACTGATGACTCCCAGCCACACTACCAACTTACTGGCTGCGCCACTGCCTGATGCACAAGCTGCCACCCTCTTCTCCAGACGATGATGATGAAGCCCTTGCTTCACCCGGCTCCCTAGTGCGATTGGCTACATCATCATCGACTAGTGTTTATCCATCACTGCTGTCCTCCCCAATGGTCTTGGTGTACAGAGCCTGACTGCTCCCATGCCACTCTCCTCATCACTCCTTGCCCACCTACTGCAAGAAGCAGCAGATGTCTGCCCCATCTCGTTGCTGCCCAGTAGCTGCTCACTGTCCTCAAATAGTTCGTCCTCGCTGTATAGTGGCACAGAGCTCACAGCACACAGTAGTTCTCTGGCAGAGGGAACCGAACGGGACAAAGGTGGGTTGAGGACAGGTGAGGGCCCCTGACTTACTCCCAGGCCATGCCAACTAAGGGCTGTGTCTGATGAACCCACCGACTCTTGGCTGGGGTAGTCAAATGTCATCTGGGAGAAAGTGGATGACCTAGCCAAGAACGGTTGGCTTGGTGGTCAACACGCGGCCTCTAGATGACGCCGGCCGCTGTGGCCTTGCAGAGTGACCCCTGCTGCAATGTCCCCTTACTGTGCTGCGACCTGTGCCTGCTACAGGAACATTTGTGTCACTGCCCCTCCCATGTGAAGGGCCTGCTAGATCTCTGTCTGACATACTGTTTGATCAAAAATTTACAATAAAACAAGCTCTGTTTTTAATTAAGTCGTGTGTATATGACAAATACACAAGCTGTATTTCACAAAGGTGTTTCATCTTATAAATGATAAATGTAACTCTTTGGCACAGAGAACAATTTCCCAAAATAATAACCTGTCTGTAATGGAGATGTATGTATATGACAAAAACACAAGCTGTACTTCAATTTTTTTTTAGACAAATTAGTTATTTGACAAAATTACTGCTGACACCCTCTCCACTCTTTTGGGGGGAGAGGGGGCTCTGCATGTATCAGCAGTTTGTCATAATCAGTGGCATCATACGATGACAGTGTAATAGGAGTGTGCTCTTTGATGCTATAGTGGGATTTTGGACCTCTGCTCGGTTCTTTCTAGCTGACGCTGACAATGTCCTGTCCACTTCAGTTATTTGGTCAGTTTTGACCTCGTAACTGCCCAGATAAGTGAAGTGTGAAGCAATTGTAAGAGTGGCGCCTTTCATCTGCGTGTCATACCAAATCACAGCATTGTTTCAATACCAAACCACGCTCCCTATGCATATTTCTGCATGGCACAATGTTCTACAACACCATACAGGCTCTCTGCAGCCAGGAAATAGCTGTTTTTTAACGCAATTCATCGCAAATAAATTCATATCAAAACAAATTTTGGGGAAAAATTCGGTGAATCGGCTAAATCGAATTCTTGAGAAATTCGCTCATCTCAAATGGCAACAGCATGTAGCTCATGTAAGAAGGGACATGTCTTGAGCTGGTTTGGTGAGTATACTGTTTAAGGTGTGTGATTGGCTGTTGGCATACATCTGCCATTGCTGTCTTGGGTAAAAGGGGCAAGTTATCAGAGTTGCAAAAAAGGGATGAATATTGGCTTTTGTGCCAAAGGTGGCAGTATTTCTGAAATGGTGCAGTTTGATAACTCTTGATACTGTGGTGAAAATGTATCATGAGTGGACAAATGGCATGACTGCAAATAGGCAATGTGAAAACTGCAGAGCACCACATGCTAATGATTGGCTATGAAGGTGAATGAGGACAGACTGACATGCTACAGTTGAGCAGCTCACTCCCAAAATGAACTAGCTGGCTACCAAACGTGTCTAAAACATCAGTTCAGTGAATCGTACTGCAAACCAGGCTGCAGTGCAGAAAGTTGTTTACTGCACCTCTGCTAACAAGGTTGCATTGGCAGCGAAGACTTCAGTTTTTACAGCAGGACTGGACCTCGAAAAAGTTTTTGTGGCATTCTCTGAGCCCACTCATCCATGTGAAAGGCACTCTGAACCAATTTGGGTATGAATCCATCTTTGTCAATCAAATACACCCATACATGCTTACTGTTTTCCCCAGAGGCAGAAGGGACTTTCCAGCAAAACAATGCGACATGTTACACAACTAAAGATGCCTGACATTAGTTGGACCAACATTTTCAAATACTACCCTAACCCCCAACTTCCCCTCAACTAAACCCAATAAATAATCTGTAAGATCACCTGAATTGTCCTCTTCGCTATATGGATCCTTCCACATGCACCTTTCAGCAGCTTTGGATTGCACTGCAGTCAGCATGACTCTATGTACACCTATAGGACCTTATTGCATCACTTTCATCTCGACTAGCTGCTGTCTGTGCTGCAAAAGGCAGTTACGCTGGATATTAGCGGGTGGTCATAATACTTAACTGTGTATAATGAAAAATGATGGAGCTAAAAATAAAATGTTCTATTGACTCTAAGTCACATCTTTGACAACATTTAAGGAGCATTAAGCTTCACAAAACCTAAGAAGCAGTCTCAAAATACATTGCAGCTATTGATTACGGCACATACCGCCTGCATAAGATTTAGGGACCCTCTTGTGCTAGTTTATCATCTTGTTTTTACGTTCTCTCTTGCTTACATGTGCTTTTGTATCTTAATCACAGGCTACTTTGGCTGAGATGTTTGGGGTAAAGCATTACATGGATGTATTGATGCTTTTAACCTATGCTGAACACACAGAGCCCACCTCTGATAACCATGTAATTGTCACAGACACATCATTTAACAACGTTCCAGTTCGATTATATATACCTAATGGGCAATCTAACACATTGAGAAGAGCAGTTATATACATTCATGGTGGTGGATGGTGTGTAGGAAGTGCAAGTAAGTAAACAATACACAGAAGGTTACTGTAAAACTGTTATGTGCTCATATACTTCTCTTTTCTTATTTTTATATTTATTAAGGCACATAAATTGTGTTGTGTATTCAGTAAACCTCTGACTCTCTTAACCACGTGAATTTTATAGAAAAATTATATGCTGTTTTATAGTGTGTTTTAAGAAAGGTCATGTAAAGTGCTGCAGATTGCATCTTCATATACCATGGGCAACTGCAAATAAAAAACAAATAAATAACATTGTGACCAGTTACCAACATATGCCATTGCATGGCTATGCAGTGTCATTTGTCAGAGGTACAGGTCAGTTATGTCCAAGTATGGAAAAAGCTTTATGTGAACAGTCCCCTTTAGTGTTTTTTTTTCTGTTGAGCGTGTGGAAATCTTTACATTGGCCTGGCACACTTACATTTGTTTTAACCTGCAGTGAGGTCATCACATTGTATAGCAGTATTAGAGAAAGGAACAAGAGAATATTCAAGTTATATCCAAAACAGGATATTATGACAGGATTTTACAACATTGTTTTGTGTTGTGTTACATGGCTACTGTAATCCTAGATAGGTTGGATCATTTTATTAAATTCTGTTTGGAGAAATAGTATGGTTGTAAACAAATATCACATTTTAAATGCAAACTGTATAAATCTGTATGAAAATATATTGTTGAATGGAATGTGTAATCGGAAAATTGTTTAACTCATGTTTTTATGTTAAACACATTTTTAAAGAATGTTTAGGTATATTTTAAAATTTTCCATATTGCTACCAATATATATATTTTTTTAATCCTGAAATCTCACAGTTCTCTATTATTATTATGCCACAAAATCTAGTAATTGTGTTACAGTTCTTGTTCTATAGAAAAAAACTTTTCAACAGGCTCCACTTTATCAGCACCGGCAGAATAACAATGAAAAGTAAGATAGTTATAGCTCCCCCACTCCACCTTCTGGCACAGTGACTTTTTCCCAGGTAAGGGTTGGTTCACACGGCTTATTCAAGCCATAATTGCGAGACGGATTCCGCCCGCAATACGGCTTGAATAAGGGGCGGGGGCGCTGGCTGCCCGGCCCAAACTTTCATATCCACGGCGGGTATTCCCCGGGAAAAGAAATGTTAATTTCTCCCCCCGGCGGAAATTTGCCGGGGCGAAGGGAGGGAATCCCAAGTTCTCTTTGGAATGTGGATTACCCTAGGGCTGGGACGGTTCCAGCGTATTGCAGGCGTACGGCGCGCAATACGGCTGCAATCCCCTGCTCAAAATAAGCCGTGTGAACGGCCCCTTTAAAAGAGCATACCCCGGAAAAAAACTCCCATGAAAAATTTAAAAAAGACGCTCCCGTTCACACAAAAGCATGTTTAAAGCTGTTAAAAGAGTCAGCAGTGACTGCCCCCCATAATCATATACAGAAAACTGAATTCAAGAAATCTACAATAACAAAATATAAGTTAAGAAGAAAATATGTATCAATATCTGTTTTTAATTAACAAAACATGTTGGTAATACATTCCCTTTAATGTTTTGTAATATAGTATTTTAATTTTACACAAAAAGTACTCAAAATAAGTGTAAAAATGATAAGTGGGGAAAAGAACTGTCAATGCTAAGCAATCAATATTATATAACCATAAAAATATATGTATTAAAAGTTATGTGTGTGGAGAGAACCCTTGAATTACCAAAATGATATGTCAAACACAAGGGAACATCTCCAGGTAGACATTTCAGACACACGATGCCAGAATCGAATTTTGGGATGCCCTGTGAGCAGATTATGCCTGGTAGGATGAATTTTCAATTCATCAACCGCTTTATTTCTGGGTACAAGAGAAGCAAATATTTGTTTCACTCAGTAAAGTTATATCTACAGCAACAAAGACAGAGGTGTCTGATGTTCTACTGCTATTAAATGCTGCTATGACTTTGTGGATTTTCAAACAGCTGCTGAAATGTTACTGCAGCATGTTATGAGAACTAATTAGTGAAGGCAAATAAAAATACATTGCGATGTCTGTTACAAAGTATTCAATCATGTATTGATATTTTGATGACTGATTGGTCAACACTGACTTATGACACCACTAAAATAAATCTTATCAGTCTGTTTCACAGAGTCTGTTCTTGACAGCCATCTCCAGAATTCCACTTCTTGTTCAGGCTGTGGGTGGTTCTAAAGCAGTGATTGG
This sequence comes from Phyllomedusa bahiana, assembly GCA_025379985.1. Classification (NCBI taxonomy): domain Eukaryota; kingdom Metazoa; phylum Chordata; class Amphibia; order Anura; family Hylidae; genus Phyllomedusa; species Phyllomedusa bahiana. Next base: position 60,077 of record JAODAL010022244.1, on the reverse strand, counting down.
CATATCATCTTTGCTATTCCTAGCTGTGTCTGTCAGAGGAAGATTGCTACTAGAAGGGTTTAAACAGCAGGGAATAAGGCTACAGAGATCTAAAGAGTTAAAGCTTGATGGTAACATAGAGAAACAAGCTCCTGTTCTGCTGATAAGACAAACTGCAGCAGCAGTGACCATCCCGACCAGGCTCAGTCTAGCCCACTGGGGAACAGGGAAAACACAGGTGGACCCCTGAATATGGCAGCCATGGAGTTGTTTTTAGCAGCATATGCATTCTCGGGAAAGGTAAAAAAAGAGAGAGAAAGAGGCAAAAGGCAAGAGGCAGAGTACAGGAGGCAGGTATAGTCATGTCCAGTCATTTATAGTAGCTGTAGGGTGGGCCCCCAAAATAAATGCCATCAGTGGACCCAGAAACATTTCAACTGGTGGGCCCCTAGAATCAACTCCACCTGTGAGCTTTAGGCCCCGTTCACACGGCTTATTTGTCCGCGGATTGGCGCCGTACTCCACGCAGGATTTGCGCTGCAGTACGGCGACAATCCGTCGGAAATAAAATTACGGGAATCCATGCTCTCATAGAGAACAGTGGATTCCGTCGCTCCTCCCGCTCGGCGAATCCGCCGGGGGGGGAGGGAAAATGACATGCCATTATTTACGGCGCGTACGCGCCGTAGATAATGACAGTCTTTGGGGCCGGGGAGGGCGCCCCCGCCGCGCTCCGGCCCCCCCCCGTCCCACCCCTTATTCACGCCGGATTTGCGAGCGCAATCCGGCTCACAAATCCGCCATGAATAAGCCATGTGAACACGGCCTTAGGCACCACAGTCCAACACTTATCCTGACTATCTGTGCCAGGGCTGCTGGACCAATGAGAGCAGAGAGTGATGGAGAGATGGAGCCTAGGGAAGCTTGTCCACACAAGCAGGAAATAAAACTGATCTCGCTCTGAAAGGAAGCAAATTCAGAACAGCAATGTATTTGGTAGTAGTCTTTATTTACCTTTGTCTACATGTTTAAAGCTAATCATTGTAGTGATAATAATCCTTTAAATTCATACTGAATACACAAATGATGTTAGTTCTTCTACTGAATGATTTGATTTTTTAGCTTTATTAAAGCATCCATTAAAGGGGTTTACCAAGAAGTGATTTCCTTAGCTAACAGGCTGACACTGTCTACTTCAGTCTTGAAAAAAGGGGCGTTGTGTTCCTGTGTTTTAAAAAAAAACAGGGGGCTCCACTGTGATATCACAACACCTCCCATGCACGCTCCAGAGGCTAATACTCATTATGCAATCAGTCTTTGTAGTGTGAGGACAGGCTCTGAACATGGTGTTTGGCTAAACCACAGAGGAGAACTCTGTATTGTGCACAAGCTATGTATGTTTTGTTTTCTCCCTCTTATCTATTCAGGAGAAATGCTAAGATCTGAGCAGGCAGCCTTCATTGACTACTGCAGGGAGGAGGGCAAGAGAAAAAAATAAGCTGGATGGAACAGGGACCTGACTGCAGGTTTACTTATATAATTATATTACAGTGATTCTACACATGAAAGGCTTGTAGGAACCTCAGAGAGCCATTGTAATGTGAGGAGACAGAGTAGTGGTGGGGGTATGGCTGAGAGAAGCTGAGCTAGTGTACATGCTCAGTAGCAATGCTCTGCTCTGCTCTCCTTTCAAAGCTTGTTTCTGGGCCCTGACATCAGATAAGAAGAGCAAATAATGCAAGCCAGGTGATGGCCTGAGATAATGTAAACAAGCAGTAAACACATGAAAAGTCAGTAAGGCTGCAGCTGTGACAGGTTACATTTTTTTTAATCACATATATTTAGAAAAGTGATTAAATACCAATGTTGGAGGATCCCACGTCAACATTAGATTGTGGCAAACCCCATTAAAATATGGCTTAAATACAGATGCATAATACAAATAATATTGGTTATAGTTTGCATCATTTTTGGTTCCTTGGTTTTGTGCCATATTTTATTAGGAGTTTTCTGTTTTTCATCCATATTTGTTCAATTTTTTGTTAAACAACACTTTTTTTAGCTGTTTTGGTAATAGTGCTGTAATACAGATGGAAAAAAAGAATAAAGTAAACACGGACATGTGAAATATACAAACAAAAAAACAATGCATTTTTTTTTAATTCAGCCCATTTATTTCTGTGAAAAAATGGTACCACTACAGATCTCTTGGATCATTCTGTGAACCGAAAAAACACCATACACATAAAATAGGTGTATACACATAATTGTAGATTAACCATTTAAATGTATTGGCAACGGTTTTTAATGCAAAGAAAAAAAAAAGAATAAAAGGGGGTTTCATCTAGAATGGGCGAAATTTCCCGAAATTGTTTTTCGTTCATTTCCCCAAAATTTCTGGGCAAAAAAATAACTTCGTTCCGAATTCTTCGGCACGAATCACATTAAAAAAACAGCTTTTTCCCCAACCCCACAGAGCCTGGGGGGTGCTGTAACATTGTCCCATGCTTAAATATGCAGAGGGATTTGGGTTTTGGGGGGTCTTCATAAAATTTTGTGTTTTAGCTGACACGCACATGCTGCCGCCGCTCTTAGAATCGCTTCACTATAAAAAATTTCCCCGGGCACTTAAGAGGGCAAAAATAACCAAAAAAAAGAAAGGGGGAAATGAGCCTGATAAAGTCTGCCCGAGAAAGCTGGAAAAAAAAAAAGCTGAGAGCTCAGGTGGCAACATTGTGACGAGTGTGGAGGGGGGGCGGGAGCCCCAGCGCATGAGGTCAGACAGTGGCACTAGAACTTCTGGGGTGGCAAAAAAGGAAAGGTCCCCGAGTGGCACAATGACACAGGGGTAGGTCCCGGGAGTGGCCAAGACATTTTGGGGGGGCAAAAACAGGGTAGGCCACAGAGTGGGGCAATGACACAGGTGAGGTCACGGCAGAGCCCACCCAGCATGAGGAGACAGTGGGCCCTGACAAGTGTGGGGTCATGGCAGCAGCCACGCAGCGCATGAGGGCAGGCAGTGGGACAAAGCATTCGGAGGTGGGAAAAAAAGGAGTGGGCCCAGAGTGGGACAATGCACAGTGGAGGTCCGGCGCAGCCCCAGCAGCACAGGGTCAGGCAGTGGAAAATGAATACTGGGGGTGGCAAAAAAGGAGTAGGCCACAGAGTGGGACAATGACCAGGTGTAGGGACGGGAAACAGCCCCACAGCGCATGAGGGCAAAAGTGGCCAAGACCAAATGTGGAGGTCATGGGGACGCCACAGCAGCAGCATAGGGCGACAGTGGCCAATGACACTTGGAGGAAAAGCAGCCCACAGCAGCAGCATGAGGGCAACATGGCACAATGAATTTGGAGGGGGAAAAAATAGAGTGGCCCCAGAGTGGGACAATGACCAGTGTGTGGTCACAGCAGCACCCACAGCAGCAGCATGAGGTCAGACAGTGGCACAATGAACATGTGGAGGTCACGGCAGCACCCGCAGCGCATGAGTGGGGCACATTTGGAGGTGGCAAAAAAGGAGTGGGGCCACAGAGTGGGACAATGACAGTGTGGGGGTCCGGCAGCACCCACAGCACGCAGGGTCAGACAGTGGCAAAAATGACAGGTGTGGGCAGGAGCCCCACAGCAGCTGTAAATTATGTCGGGAAAAAATGTAATTTTTGGCTTTGAAAAGATGGTTTTTTGGGGTCACACCCCAGCAAAACAACACTTAATTACCCTGGATGTAAATTGCGCCAAAAAATTGGGCACCAAAAACTAGTCTTTGTACGTGTTACAATTGCGTGTTTCTCGCCAAAAAAGAGATAAAATTGTAATTAACCCTTCGCTTTGAATTTAGTACAGGAAAAAGTATATATTTTGGCTTGAAAATGAGGTTTCTTGGGTCAGCAACCAGCAAACAACGTTAATTAACCCCCTGGATGTAAAATTCCCAAAAAGGAATTGAGAAACCCCAAAAACTAGAGCTTTGTAGGTGTTACAATTGCGTGTTTTCTAGCCCCCCACAACAAAATAAAATTGAAATTAACCTTCGTTTGTAATTATCTACAGGAAAAATGTATATTTTTTTGCGTTGAAAACCCGGGTTTTCTTGAGGTCAGCACACAGCAAAACAACGCTTAATTCCCCCTGAGTAATTGCGCAATAAAAATTGAGCGCAAAAAGAAGGGGTATTTGTATTGTAAAACGCTGTTTCTTTAAAGGGAATTTCAACAGGAATGGTTAGACCCCCCAATTGGATATTGAATGTATTGCCTGCAGTGGACGCACACTGGTTTTCAGATCCAATCCCCCAAAAATCAAAAATTTAAAACCCATTAAGAAAAAGCGTCTCTGAGCCCAAAACTGAAAACCCCCCAACAAAAATCGCGGGTAAAAAAAAATCAGTTCTTCATTTGGGCTATAAACAATCGCCGCGGCAGCCCTTCCCCTGATGAGAAACAGGGGGAGGTCCCCGGCTTTTAAGTGGGGTGACGTACAAAATTCCCCCCGGGTCTTGTTTGGCTTCATCTCTCCCACATGTCATGCAGGTTTTTGCCCTTCTTCCTCCCAGGGGTTTTTTTTCCTTTGCCCATGTACCCCGGCCGGTGCCGAAAGCCTTTTTACCCAATCAAAAGCACACTTGTTCACCCGAAGTCCCCCAAAAAGTTCGACTTCTTTTCAAAACCAAAGTTTTTTTTTAAAATTTTCAAAAACGAATTCCACTTCATTGGGAATCGATTCGCCCATCTTTTGTTTCATCATTGGCTTTTAAAAATTTAAAAATTTTAAATTTACCCCGGCTTCGGGCCCTTTCCACTTCTTGTTCAGGCTGTGGATGATATCAAAGCGTGATTTTACTTTTCGGGCTCTGCTTTATTTAGAAAGGGTTTGTAAAGAGGGTTAATTTGGGTTGTTGGGGGGATTTTTAACAGCGGGCAGAAGATTTACAGAGCTAAAAAATGGATAAAGTTTGTAAAGCAAAAAAAGTTTAAAACAAGTTTTAGTGTTGTCTAACGGCCCAAGCAGAGGGAGGGTCACCAGCCAAAACCCCGGCAAAAGAAAAAAAAGTGAGGTTTTGCTTTCAAGTAAACTTTCTTTTAAAAAAACCCGGGGTTTTAAGGAATTACTTTTTAAACTCTAAAAATTATAGAAAATTTAAAAAACCCATAAATTGTTTTTTGGTAATTTTTTTTTTTTAAACCTTTTGCCCTGATGTTTAAAGCAAAACCCAATGTTTTGAAAATTTCTTTCATTACTCAAAAATAAACCCACAGAAGGGTGTTTTAAACCCCCTGAGGCGGGGTTTTTCATTTTGGGGGAATTTTTAAACACATGGATTTTGCTGAATTCTCATTGTAGGCAAGGCACATCCAAAGCAGCAATCAAAGGGTCAGCCTTGGATTTTTTCCCATAAAAAATTTAACTTTGGAAAACTTAAAAAGCAATTTTTAAAAACTTTATCCTTTACTTTAAACCCACGAAAAAACCCCCTTTGTTAAAATTAAAATGCTATTTGTTTTTGAAATTCACCCCAAAAGGGCCCTGCCATGTATGTTTTGGGGTTTTTTTCCCCCCTTTTTCTGGCTAAAAGGGCCCAAAGTGGTCGTACGAGGGTCCAATGGGGCCAAACGAATGTGCTAGGTGCATTGTTTTACAAGGGTGCACTTTCAAATTGTCCCTAAAAATTGAGGGGGCGTTTGGGGGGTTTGGTCCCAAAACACTCTTTAAATATTAGAAAACCATATATGAAGTGGTTTGGGGAAAAAAATTTGGGGCCCCCTTAATGCTCAAACGGGGCAGCCCCTTTTTCAATGTGGCCTGTCTGACCCCTGAGGAGTCGAAGTGGAGCTAAAATTTTGCTCTTGGGGGAAAAAAATTAGTGCCCAAATATTTTTTCAACTTATCCCAGTACATTTTTAAAAAGTAATTTTTTTAAAAATTATAAAAACTTGTTTTAAAAACTATTTAAATTTTTACAAAAAAAATTTTTTTAAATTAAAATTAATTTTAAAATTTATCTTTTTCCCCAAAAAAAAAAAATATTCCTATAAAATGAAAATTAAAAATTTAATTAGTCTAAAACCAACTTTTTGTACTTTAAATTAATCCACTGATTTTTTGTTAAAGATTTTTCCCTTTTTTTAATTTTTACTACTTTAAATTTTGGGACTTTTATTTTTGCTGGTCTCAAAATTTACAGTAAGAGCAGCACACCACGGGTTTCTTGTGAGCCTGGGGTTTTCCCAAGCAAGATCCTTCCCCATAGTTTCTTTTTCACTGAATGTTTATTCAAATTTGACTTTTCTTTTTTTTTCCCAGCCTATCTAAAAGTTTTTTACAGGGTATGTTAAACAGGGCCCGGGGTTTTGGACCCCCAAAATTTTGGGGTATCCGTTTTGGATAAAATTTTTCGGATCCAAAAATTTGGTGCAAAATTCGGATCCTAAAAAAAACCCAACAAAATCCAACACCCCCCCTCGTGTTTGGATGCGTTTTGGGTTTGCGCAAGATCACCCCCCTTTTAGTTTAAAATAGGGCTCCTGCTGCGTTTCCCCGGCCCAAAGGGAATTGACATGTCCTTCTTGGGCCCGGATCCGAAAGACGGAGTGAGACACGCAACGGTGATCACTCGTGTGAACGCCGATGCATGTTTCTAATTAAATGCAATGTAAAATCACATTGCACATTATTAGATACGTGTTTGGATCCGTTTAGAGTCCGACAGATGGATCCAAACATGTATATAAAAGCGTATGTGAACACGGAGTCAACATGTCATGTGAACATACCTGAAGTTCCATAACGCGCCAAACACACAGATGAGGGGTGATGAACTTTAGACACCATTTATGAGCACACAAAAACATCTTTCATACCTTCAGGCGCATTTGACACTGAAAAATAGATTTAAAAATGCAGTTTGACCCGCCTAGTTCCATACATGTCTCCCTAAATGTTAAATTTGTCTGCCACATATGGATGTGAGATGTTTAACAATCTGCATCAACATGTGACATATCACTTCTTTTTCTGCAATAGAAAAAAATTGCACCATACTTAAACAGAATGGGAAGCAGATTTCACAAGGCATATCAGGCCATGTTGCAAATGCCAAATGTCAAGTTTTAGTCTGGGCATGTTTTTTTGTTGATGAGTAGCTTTAGAAACATACAGCACCTTTCTTTATTACAAGTCATAAAACAACACTGGCATGAAGCCCTATCCATAATCAAATAAGAATATGCTGTATTTGCTTGAACTCACCCACATTATCTTCATTCTGGTGTCCAAGAAGTGGCACAGTTCCTCATAGTTAAACGGCTTTGCGAAGTACCACAGTCCTAAGCACATAGTAAACGTAATGAATTACCAGGAGGTAATTTTTATCTGTGGGTGATCCAAGATGTGTTCGGATAGAACCTTTTAGTGTGATTAGACCACATTAACATCCGTACCTGTGCTAAGGAGACTTTTCCTATTGCAGCTAGGTTTATGGCATCATACATTTGACCTTTTCTGACCTTCAGTCTAAAATTTTAAAAAGGGGTGTCCACAATTGACTTTTGTGACTTATCGACCCCCTCTTGATTGAAAAAAAAGAGTTTTTGGGGGGTCTGTTTTCAAGAAAGGTGCTATCAATATGCTACCAATATTTACAGTGGAAAAACCACTTGAGTTAAGAAAAAGCATGTTAGTGATTAGTAATGTGGGAGAAGGGTACAGAGTGGCAGCAGAACACTTACTCTAGACTTATAAGAATACTAAAGAATGTCAAATGAGGAACAACAAAATGCATTTTGAAACCTAGTAAATGGAATAAGTTGTAATAAAGATACTTTCCTCATCCTACTTCTTTTTGTAAAAATAGAATGCAAAATGCCTAGGAAAATTAAGCACAATACCACAGTCTGCACAATTGTTTACTTCATGTGTTTAAATGTGAATCAGCATCACTGATGGATAAAATTAGATAAAGCATGTTTCTCTCGAGTGTATCGAAAGAGCAGTTAACAAACAAAAACACAATTTAACTGCAAAAAATGATAAGTTTTATATTCTAAATACAGCATTAAAGCTACAAAGAAAACAAGAGTCAGTTTTATACCGTTCTTTACCAAACGTATTTTTTCTAAATATAGGAAACAGCGAATCAAATAAAAAGCTTCTATCTCTTCACTAGGCTTGAAGTATAGGAAAAACCTATAGCTTATGGATGTGGTATGGCTTATGATTTTTGGATATGGTATGAATAATTAGAAGCAAAATGGTCAAATGAACTGTAAAAATTGAATCTGAAATAAATACGCAGACTTTTTTGATATGATTTGCTTCAATCTTCTACCGAGCAGAGTTTGTGTTTTGTGTCCATCCAACAATTCCCAGAGGTGGCCAGACACACAAATTCTGCTGACAACTATCTTTTTCAAACTTTAAATGATTATGCAAGTTTCTGATGCAGGATTGCTGTCGTTTCACTCGATACCTATAATCTTTTTGAGAAGCAGGGAGGGCTTTTTAAGTGTGGCTATCTAAGGGAAGGGGGAGAAAAGCAATGTACAACAAAGTAAGATTCTTATATAAATCAAAAACCAGTGGCAGGACTATCATTACTGTATAATGTAATATTTTTAATCTGTAATATATACTGGAGGGTCATGTTTCTAGTGTTTCAAAGTTCATATATGCTGGAATGTTATATAATTGTGTTGTATGAAGAATGATTCTGATCCTTATTTGTTGTTTGAATGTCCTGCAGGCATGAAGCCATTGATCGCTTCAAAAAAATCGACAAAACTAGTCCCGTAATTGATCCAAATAAGTAGGTCTGTCTGCGGTCAAAGTTTTATTGTTGGTTTTTGTCCCTTTTTTCGGTATGACCTTTAAAAACTATGTGTGGGAAATAAAGAAAATGTGGCATGACTTTTTAAAATTAAACTTGTTGACCCCCCCCTCTCTTTTGGGAAGTGCAAAGAAATTAGCAAATTATTAACTAAATATCAAGTGTGCATGTGTTATGCAACATCTAAGCATCAAAGCTGAGGCAGCGGCGATGGGACAATGTCTTTTCATTAGTTATGTCTTGTATTTTATCATTGTTCACATCAGCTATTAAAATGGGTTATTCTATTAAGAAACACATATTACACAGTATATAAGTAAAAAAAATCCCAAATCGTTTAAAACGCATTTTTCGTCTACAAAATTTAAAGTTTTACTAACCTCAGGCACTTTTTTAAAAGGACTTACTTTCAACTCTTGGGTAAATCAACAGTACGTGAACGTGAGAAACTTTGTAATAAATGTTATTATGGAAAAATGCTTCCTTCTTGTCTGGATCTTTTTCACGTTTCCCCGACCGCCTAAACTTCACTCTCAAAAAAAAAACTGCTGAAATTAATCTTGCATTTACAAGGAGGTCTGTCAGATCACTTCAAGCTGCCCGTAAAAGTCTTGACTGCTTTCAGGCTCGTACTGGGCCGCCGGGGGATCGGTGAATCCCCCCCCTGCCCCCGAGCCCCTGTGGGCCCCCGGAGGCGTGCCACAGCTCCCCAGGGCCGGGCCCCGCATCCCATCATGAACGCCGGGGCCCGCGTCCCGAGGCCCGGACCGCCGGGGGGTTGGGGATAATGTCCCCCCTGCGGGGTGTGCGGTGTCAGCGGAGCACACCGCCACAAGCGCTGCGTCCCCCTGATCTCCCTGGAAGGGTGAAGGCGTTTAGGCCTTTAGCCTGCCCGGGCCCGGGCCCCTACTGCTGAGTAGGGGCCCACAGTGAGTCACTTCACCCCGGTGTTTTTTTTTTTTTTTTTTAATACTACAGGGGGGCCTGGTATAGGGGGGCCCCGACTACAAAGTGGGCCCTGGCGGACTACAAGGGGGCCCTGACTACCTCCAAGCTGGGCACTGGCTACCTACAAGGGGGGCCCCGTACAAGGGGGGCCTGGTGGCTAAAGGAGGGCCCCGGTGGTACAAGGAGGGCCCTGGGGTACCTATAGGGGGGCCTGGCTTTTCCCACAGGGGGCCCTGACTCAAGGGGGGCCTGGCTACCTACGGGGGGGCCCCGACTACCAAGGGGGCCCTGGCTACCAACAGGGGGCCCGGACTAAAAGGGGCCCCTGGCCAGGGGCGTTGCTGGGGTTTCCCAAAAAAACCCCGGGGGGCCGGGGCCCCCTTTGGGTGTTAAGTTTTGCCCCAGTAGGGCGGAGTTCACCCCACCCCATTTTTCTTTGCCCACATTGTGAACTGCGCAGTATTTTTAGAGAAAAAAAAACTGAGCCAGCGGGGCCCTCTGATATTTTTTCCCCCCAGAACAGGTAATCCTAGCTCTAAAGTGGGGGAACCTATGAATTACCAAAATTGTGGGCCCCGTATGTGAGCGTATTTGAAGCGAAATTTTCCCGGGAAAAAACTACGGGACCAACTTTAAAATTTGGGGGGAAAAAATTTCACAGTTTTTTTTTTTGGGGGCATAACTGTGTAATGGCCCCCAAAGTGCGCCCCCCCAAATTCCGGTTTAAAAAAAATTTTATAGGGGGTTTTGAGGGCTCGGGTTTACTGGTTGTTTTCCCTGGAACACGACCCGCCCGTAAAAATAATTGACAGGCCACTTCTTTCGGGGGGGAGAAGTGAAAATGGATGGGAGGGGGGGCCTTTTTATACCCGGTTTGCGAAAAGGTCCCCCGCTGTGAAAAACATACCCTTTGGCCATGTTCCCCATGGTGTACTGCCGCATGTACTCTACACGCCTCATTTCGCTGTGCTTTTTGGAAAAGTGCCCCCGTGTTCAGGGGGGCCCGGCTCCTTTTCACTCAAAATCATCAGCGCCGCGTAAGGCCACAAAGAAGTGACCTGTCCCCTTTTTCCCCCCCAGGCTTTAATTCATAGTTCTCTATGAGAGTAGGGTTACCATAATTGTGGTTAACATGTTGGGTGTTTTTGATGTGCAAAAAAACCCCGCAAAATTTTTCCCCTGCAGTTACGCCGTGGGGAACCTAGCCTTAGCTGGCTGTAGCAGCTAAAAAACATGGGCCCAACCCCGGGGGACAAAGGGCGGAAAAAAAAAAATTTTTTTCCCAAATAAAATTTATCTTAGGTTTTTGGTTTACATGTGTAGGGACAAACAGGCAGGTTTATTTTTTTGGCCCGGGTGAATGAGGTGATATTGGGGATATTTGTGTACATACGTACATACACATTTGAATACTTAATTACACCCCAACGTACATACAAAAGGGTATACACATACACACACATGTTTACACATAAAATTGTTTTGGGGACATACACCCCTTGTATACACTACAAAATTTGTATGGGCATACCCCACACATGCATACACATAAACACATGTATAGCCCTTTACACCATGTATACGATACACCACATGTATTGGCTACCCCACACATGTATGGGCATACACACACATGTTAGACACATAAAACCATGTTAGAAACATACACAACATGCATAAAAGATACATGTATAGACACATAAACACATCCCTTACCCCTACATGTTTAGAAAACTTTACAAAAATGTTTTACACATACACCCATGTTTTGACTTAAAACACATGCTACCCCAATTAAACATTTTTGACACTACAAAATTTTGTATACATGCCCCCGGGACATTTATACTTTTTTAGTTCACATTCATGTTTTTTTCACTATTTTTACTATCTGCTTTGGGTTTCTTACAGTGAGGCTATAAATCACTTGGGGCCCTTCATGTTTCCGGGCACCTGTGGAAGCTTCTGTTGACCCCAAATAACGAAATCACTGTAGCTGCAGGCAGGAGTTGGTGGGGGGAAGGGGGAAAAGCAAAAAGGGGGGGACCCGGGAGCCGGCGGGGCGGACCCCAAGCACGGCAGGGGCCCCGGGCCCAGGCACAACAGGGGGGGGGCCCTCTCACTCGCTGTATGGGGCCCTGAATTCCTGACTCTTGTGCTGGCTTGGTTTGCAGGGCACGGGAGTCGGGGGGAAACTTCAGTAAATTGAGCACCCCCGGTTTGCCCCCTCCCCCTCCAAAAGGCGCCCGGACCCCCGAGCAGTCTCCCTGCCCCCCCCGCGGGGCAAATTACTTCCCAAACCTGAGCTGCATGTGCGTCCGGGGGGAGACACATCCCACCCTCCCGACATCGGGAAAAATTCGGGGCACGGGGCGGGGCTATTGGGGCTTGTCCCCCCCAAAACCCATTACTGCCAAGCGATGCCCCTCCCCCTGGTCCCCTAAAAGGGGGGCCCTGGCTCCCTATGGGGGGCCCTGGTACAAGGGGGCCCCTGACTCCCCTATAGGGGGGCCCTGACTACATGGGGGGCCCTCTCTACCAAGGAGTCCCTTGCTACCTACATGGGGGGCCCTGGCTACCTACTTTGGGGGGCCCATGGCAAAACCTAAAATGGGGGCCCTGGCAATTTTGGGGGGCCCCTGATACAAGGGGGGTTCTGGTTCCCTTACGGGGGGGCCCTCTCTAAAAAAGGGTTTCCCCCCTGACAAACCTACAGGGGGGGGCCCATAAATCCCTTCGGGGGGGCCCTGACTCCCTTTCAGGGGGCCCTGGTATCAAAAAGGGGGGCCCGGGGCAAACCCAAAAAATACAAAGGGGGCCCCTTTTTGGGTTTTAACCTCCCTAAAAGTGGAAAAAGGGGGGGGGCCCTTTGGAATTTCCCCTTGCCCCCCAAAATTTAAACCCAAAAGGGGGAGGGGCCTAATTTTTTTAAACCTGTATAAAAAACCAAAAGGGGAAAACCCCCCTTTAATTTTCTGTTAATACCAAAAAAGGGGGGGCCCCCTATCTTGTCTGTAAAACTACCTAAAACAAGGCCCCCCAAACCCTCCCCTTGTTTTTATTTCCCCAAAAGGGGGAAAAACCCCCTAATTTGCCTTTTTTTTAAAAATCAAAAGGGGGGGGGCCCTAATTTTGGCCGGGTATTTTATTAAAGGCGGTCCCTAACTGCTTGGCCCCCCGGTTTTTAAAAAAAGGGGACCCCCAAAAACTTCCTACACCCTTAAAACCTAACTGGGGGGGGGAAAAACCAAAAACCTTTTCCCTTTACACCCTTAACTAATTGGGACCCCCAACCAAACACCTACCTACGGGTTTTTCCCAAAACTGGGGTCCCCCAAGTTAACTGGGGGGCCCATCAACTTGTCCAAAGGGGGGGCCTGCTTTTTTTCCCGGGGGGTCTTTTTCCCCCTCCCACCCCCTTTGGGGGCAGGTTTACCCCCACCACCCTGCTGGGGGGGGGCCTCCCCCAACTTACCCCAGCGGGGTTTTTTTACCAAAACCTAAATGGGGGGGCCCTTTCCCTGGGTTCCCCGGGGGGGGCCCCCCCCCCCCCCATTTAAAAAACCCCTTGGGGTTTACTGGGGGCCCCCAAATTTTAAGGGGGGTTTGGGGTTTACCCGCTCCCCCAACCCTGGGTGGGTTTTTTCCGGGGTGGGGTAAATAGGTAAAGGGGGTTTGCTGGGAAAAAATTGGGAGGATTTTTTAAGGAAAATTTTTTGTTTTAAAAATTTTTTGGGGGGATAAAGTTAGGGGGCCGGGGAAACGGTCCTTTTCTTTGGCGGTGGGGGAAACGGTTTTGGCAAAAGGGAAAAGGGGGAATAAAAGGGCAACATAAAGGGGAATGGAAAGGGGGGGGAACTCCTCGGGTTCCAAGTTTTTGTCTCCGGGGGGGAGTCCCTGTTTTTTTAAAGGGGGGTTTTATTTTTTTTTAATTTTTGAAATTGTGAGGGTTTAAACCCTGGAGTTGGTTTGGGGGAAAAAAAACTTTTTGGGGTAAGTTCCTTTTTAAGGGGCAGGGGGTTGTAGGTTTTTTCCTTTGGAGCGGGGGAAATTTTTTGATCCCTTTTTGGTTTTTTTTTACCTTTTTTAATGGGTTTGGTTTTTTGGGTGGGGTTTTTTTTCCTTAAGGGTTTTGGGGGGGGGAGGAATGGGGGGTTTTTTGGGGGGAGGGTGGGGTGGATTAAAGGGTTGGTGGGGGGGCCCCCTTAAAAGGTGGGCCAATTGGGGGGTGGGGAAAGGGTTTTTCCTTTGGAAGGGGTGGTGTTTTTTCCTTAATGGGGGGTTTTTTGGGCCCGGGGGTTTGTGGGGTTTAATACATGAGCTGGGTTGTCGGGGCCCCCACTTTTTGTTTGGTTTCTTTTTTGGGTTTTGGGGGTTGTAGGTTAAAAACCTAAAGGTGGGGGGGGTTTTTACCTCTTGTGGGGTTACTTTTTTTTTGGCCGGTTTTGTAGGTTAAAATAATGGAGGCGGTGTCCTGCCCCCTCTATGTGGCCCCTCTATTTTTTGGCAGTGTTTTTGGTTTTTTACCTAAAGGCTGGGGGCCCTGCCTCTTTGGGGGGCCCTTTTAATTTTTAAAAAAAATTTTTGGGGAAATTCTCGCAAGAGAAAGGGGAGAGGGGTTTTTTTAAATCCCCCCCTTTTTTTTTACTATTTTGCCAGTAAGGAAAAAAACCTTAAAACTCTTTTTCCGTTTTTTTCTTTTCGGGGTTAAAACAAAATTAAAAGAAAATTTTTTTATTTTTTAAAATATCAAAACTTTTTTTAACCTCTTATACCCACTTTTTTAAAAAAAACCTTGATCTCCTTTCATTCTCATCATTAAACCCCCTTTTTTGGGCCTTTCGGGAAAAGGGGGGAAAAAAACTCCCTTTTCTATTACCCAAAGTCGGGGTGGATTTTACCAAATTAAAAAAAACGGGAGACCCCTTTAAAATTTTTTGGGGCAAATTACAAAATTTCCTTTTTAAGGGGTTTTCCCAAACCTCCCAAAACCTGGGGGTCTTTCCCCAAGTTTCAGGGGAAAACGGAACAAAAAAAAGGGGCCCCCTTTGGGGTGACCCCCCCTGCGCAGGGGGGAAAATTTTGTGGGGGACAGAGGGAGGAATAAATTTTAAAATTTTTTAATTTAATCCAAATCTCCCCCAAAAAAAACGAAAACCCTTTTAAATTATTTTTTAAAATCTTTTAAACCCCCTCTATCCCCAAACTTTTTAAAAAAAAAATCCGGGATCTTCCCCACCTCTTCTTTTTTAAAACCCTTTTTTGGCTTCGGGAAAAGGGGGGGGAATTTAAACCCCCCTTTTTTTCTTTTAAATAAAGTTGGGGGGGGAAGCACCCCCCTTTTTAAAACCCCGGGGAAAAAGGCCTTTTAATTTTTAAAACCCAAAAAATTACTAACTCCATTTGGGGGTTTTTCCCAAAGCCAAACCCCCCGGGGGAAGTGGCCCCCCAAATTTTTTTCCAAGGGGGGCCAACGGAAAAAAAATTTAAAGGCCCCCCTTTTGGGGGGAAAAACCCCCTTTGAAAGCAGGGGGGGACTTTTTTTGGGCCCAGAGGGGGGGGAAATCAAAACCTTTAAAAAGGGGGCCCATTTAGGACCTGGGGCCGGGGGACTTGTTTCGAAAAGCAAAACCCTGGGTTTCCCATAAAAAGGGCCTTAGGGGGTGGGGGGTTTTGGGTTTGGCGGAAAATTTCTTTTTGGGCCCCGGGGGGGGTCAGTATTGCCGTTTTTAAAAAATTTTTTGGATTTTCAAACCCCCGGGTTTTTTAAAAAGGGGTGTTAAAACCTGGTTTTTGGCGGGGGTTTTGGGTTCCAAAAAAGGGGGGGGCCTTTTTTTTTCCAGGGGCCCTTGGGTTTTGGGGGGGGGGGAAACTGCCCAGGTTTAAGGGTTTGGTAGGGGCGACCCCCCTTTTATTTGGGATTTAAAGGTTAATTTTTGCTATAGTTTTAAAAGGGGGGGGCCTTTTTTCCTTTTTAAAATAGGGGGTTTGCTCACCGGGGTTTTTTTCCATTTTGAAAATGGGGTTTTTCCCCCTCTTTTTCAAAAAGCAAAAAAAAAAAGGGTTTTAAAATTGTTGACCGGGGGAGGAGTTTTTAAGGTTTTTTAAAAATTGGGGGGTTTAGGGTTTTAAGGGGTTTCTTTATTTTTTTAAAAAAAGTTTTTTGTTTTTATGTTTAACTGAAAATTTTGTTTGGTTTTTAAATTTTTGGGGGGGAAAAAATTGGGTTTTAATTATTTTTGGGACCTTTTTTGTGATCTCTTTTTTGGCCCCCGGGGTTTTAAGGGGTTTTTTACCTTTTTTTGGTGCCCGGGGATTTTCTATGTGGTCCCCCTTTAGGGGTGGGGGTTGGGAAAAGGTTTTAAACCTAAAGGTGGAAAATCTGAACCTCAATTTTGGTTTTCCCCTAATATGGGGGGTTGTTGAAAGGTTTTTACCTGGGGCTGGGGGGTTCGGGGACCCACTAGGGTGGGTTTCTCTTTTTATGGCGGGGGGGTTGGGTTGGGTTTTAATCCCCTGAGTGGTTTTTTGACCTCTATGAAAGGTTTATATGGGGGGGGTTTTTGGTTTTACCCCCTTGAGTTTGGTTTTTGGACCCCCTTTTGGTTTGGTCTCTACAGTCGTTTTTTAGTGTTGTAGGTTATTTCCCTGGGGGTGGGGGGGTTAAACCTTTATTATGGGGGGCCCTTTTTTATTTGGACCGGTTTTTTTGGGGGGTTTTTATCCCTAGGGGTTTGGGGGGGGTTCCTGGCCTCGGGGTGGGGTTTTCTTTTTTTGGGGGGGTGTTTGTAGGTTCCCAACCTTTAAAAGCGGGGTTTTTCGGGGAAACCTCTATTTTTGGGGTTTTTACAGTATATTGTAGTTTTGTCGGTTAAAAATTTTGGGGTTGGGTGTCGGGGCCCCCTCTATGGGGGTCTCTATAGGGGTGGTTTTGTTTTTAGGTTATCCCCTGTGGCTGGGGGGTTTTGGAACCTTTTTGGGGGGTTTCTCTATGGGGGCCCCGGGGGGGTTTGGTAGGTTTTTCCCTTAAAATAAGGCGTGTTGGACCCCCTTTTGGGGGGGCTCTATTTTGGAAAGTGTTGTAGGTTTTAGGGGGCGGGGTCTTTTAGTGCCAGCTTTTAAAGGGGTGTCCCCGGGCCCTTTTTCAAGAGGTGAGGGGGAAAAAAACCCCGGGAACCCGGGTGTTTAGGGTTTACACTTTTTTTTTCCTTTTTTTGGGGGGGTTTTTTAAATTTGGGAAAAGGGGGTTTTTGGGGGTTGCGGGGGCCCCCAAAAAGGGGGAAAAACCTTGGGGGAGAAAAGGGGTAGTGGGTGGAGGGGGATGGGGGTTTGGGGAGTTTTATTTTAGCCCTGTTTTTTCCTTTTGGTTTTTTTGGGGGGGAAAGGGCCCAAAATTGTTTGGGGACTTTTCTTGGTATTTTTTTTTTACAAACTTAACCTTTTTCTTTTTTTTGCCCCATTTGTTTTTAATGTGGTTAAAAAAATTTGGGGTGCTTTTTAATTTTTCCAAAAAGGGGCCCCCGGAAAATTTTTTTCCATTGGTTACAGTTGGGAGTGGGTCCCCCCAAGAAAAACTCCCCCTGTGGGCCCCATTTCCGGAAAACGGGGGCCCTGCTTTGGGTTTAACTGTTCAAAATTTTTTAAATTTTTAACCTGTTTTTTCATTGGTTTTAAAAACTACTTTGTTTTTTTGCTTTTTTAAAAATGCCCCCCCCATGCTGCTAAAGGGAAATAAAAAAGGGCCCCGGTTTTCTTGCCATCGGGTTTTTTTTCCTTTTTTGATGGGGGGGAAATTCCCCAGTACAAAAAAAAAGTGCTTTTTTGGGGAAACCCCCACCAAAAAGGATTTTCTTTTTCAAGGCTTTTAATTTTTTAAAAGGTGAAAAAACCAAACCAAAAAAACCATAAAAAAAAACCATTGGGGGGTTGGTTTTACTAAAAATTTAAAATTTTTTAAACCCCAAAAATTTTCCCCAAGGGGGCCCAAAAATATGTATAAAATTTCCCCGCCGGGGTTTGGGGAGGGGGGCCGGGTTTTTTCCGCCATTTTCCCCCGGGGTGGAAAAATCTGGCCCCTGATTTATTTTTCGGGGGGGGGGACCCAACGCTTTTTTACAAAATTCATGAAAAGGGGCCCCCCCCCGGCAAATTCCCCCAGTGGGGTTTAAGGGGGAAGTCAACGAAAACAGGGCGACCGGGCGTCTGAGATTGTCCCCCCGGGAAAGGTTTTGGGGATAAATACATGGGGGGGGGGAAAAGGGGGTCCCCCCGCCCCCTCGAAAAGGGGTTGGCCTTTTGGGGCCCACAGTGCGGGGGGGGGGGCCCTTGGGGCGGCGGCCCCTGCGCTGAAGTTTTGGGGCCCTTCCAAAGGGGGGGTCCCAATCTTTTTCATGGGGGGGGGAAAAATTTTTCCCTTTTGGCCCTGGGCCGGTGTGTGTTGGGGCAAAAGTGCGGGGGGCCATGGGGGGGCCATTTTCGGGGGGGGGGCCCTTAAAGGGCCCCACCCAACCCCGGGGCTGCGCCAAAAAATTTTTGTTTCCGAATGGGGAGTTTGGGCTGGAACCCGGCCAAAAAAAATTTCTTTTCCCAATATTTTTGGGTGGGGAAAGTATAAACCCCAAAAAAACCCCCCTTTTTTTTAAAAAGGGCGTTTTTACATTTCTCGGGGAAAAGGGCCGGGGGAAAAATTTAAAATAAAAAAAAAAATTTTAAAAAAAAAAAATCTTTTTCCCCAATTTTCCAAAATTTTCCCAAGGGGAAAAAATTAGGTTTAGGAAAAATCCTTGGAAAAAGGGAAAATTAAAAAAGAAATTTTTCAAATTTTCGAAATCCCTTTTTCATTGGTTTAAACCCAGAAAAAAAAAACCGGCAAATTAAAGGGAAAAAGGGAAGGGGGGGAACAATGAACAAATTTAAAAACCTTAGGGGCAGGGTTTTTTGGGAAACCAATCAAAAACCCAGGGCCCGGGGGGGGGGGGGGGGGGGACTGTTAAAAATTTTACAGTAAAAAAATTGTTTAAAAAAAAAAAAAACAGTTGATTGGCTTTAAAATTAAGGGGGGGGTTTTGGTTTATTTTCCGGGCCTTTCGGGAATTTAGGAGCGCCCAAAAATTTTTCCCTTTTCTGGGGGGGTTTATGGAGGGAAAGTTTTGGGGGGCCAAAAATCGGGGGGAAATACGGGGGGGGGGAAAGTCCTTTTTTTCAAAGGCCTTTAGGGGAATTTTTACCCCCCAAAACCCAAAATAGGGTGGGATAATTCAAAAACTAAATAAAAATGGCTGAAAAAAAAGTGATTGGGGCGGGGAATATTGGCCGGCGGGTTTTTTGGGGCTAGCCCCCAGCCTTTTTCAAAAACCCGGGGGGCTTTTTTTTCCCTTTTATTTCAAAAGGGGGGAAGGAAAATGAGCCCCCATAAAAAATCTCCCTTTTGGCTCAGGGGCCCCGCGCCAGGGGTATGTTTTTAAATTCAAACAAAATTTTATTTAAAAGTGAAAAAAATTTCTCAGATAAAGCCAAAGATCCACTTCTTGAATTTTTTTTAAAAAAAAGGGTTTTAAAAAAATTTTCCCGCCAAGGCTTTCCCGCCCCCCAAAAAAAATGGGGGAAGGGAGGGGCTTGTTTGGCCCCATTTTTTCTCCTTTAGGATAGAATGGGCCATTTGTCGCTCCCTATTCAAATTTGGTTTAAAAATTTCTCCCCCCATAGGATAAAAGGGGGGAAAAAATTTTTTTTGCTCCTTTTTCTGTTTTGGGGGTTTGGTTTTTTATCCCCGGGGGAACCAATGAGGAAAAAACCCCCTTTAAAAATTTGGGAAATTTACTGGCCCTTTCCCGGAAAATTTTTTCCTCTTATGGAAATTTCCCCCTATGTAGGCCTGGTGGGCCCCTCGGCGAAACAAAAAACGCGTTTTTTTTCGGGTTTTTATCTCCCTTTTTTTTTTTAAAAAAAAAAAGGGTTTTTGGGGTCTTTTTTATGAGAATTTTTTTTTTCCCCACTGTAAAAAATTTAATTTTTTTGATTTTTTTTTACTTCTTTTGCCCCGCGGGGCCTGGGGCGGGGGGAAAATTTGAGTGCGCTCTTTTTTCCTTCCAAAAGAGTAAATTTGGTGAGAAAAAATTTTGGGCCTCGCCGTTCGGGTTTTTGGGGGAGCTACCCGGCGGGGGGGGCCCCCCCCTTTAAGTTTAAACCCAAAATCAGCTTTTTTTCGGGGGCTTTTTTTTACTGTTTTTTTTAAATTTTCCCCCCCCCTTGGTTTTTGGGTTTTAGTCTCCCCAATTTTTTAAGGGGCCAATAGGCTGGGGGAAGGGGGGATTTTTGTCCCCCTTTTTATTCAAAAATTTTGGGTTTGGGGTTTTTGGCCCGAGACCCCCCCCTCCCCCTTCACCCAAATTCAGCTTTTTCATTTTTTTTAATGTTTTTTTTAAATTACCCCCGCCCTGGTTTTTTAAATTGGTTTTTAAATTTTTCCCCCATAGGTGGGAAGGGGGGGGGCCCTTTTGTCGCCCTATTTTTTGATTGGGGGAGTTTAAGCGGGAGCCCCCCGTTTGGGGCCTCGGGCCTTTTTCAGTTTTCTTTTCAGCTTTTTTTTACTTTTAATTTTTGGAATTTTAATTTTCCCCCCCGGGGGGATTTTAAATTTGGGGTCAATTCTTCCCCAAAAGTTTTTTAAGGGTTCCCTTTTTCGCCCCCGATTTTTGTTTTGGGAAGGGGGGTTTTTTCTCCCCCAAAACCCATTGGAATGGGTTTTTTAAAGATTTTGATTTTTTTTAAACTTTTTTTTCCCCCCGGGGCCAATTTTTTCCCCAGAAAATCAAAATTTTTTTTGATATTGCCCCCGTTTCGGGATTTTTGGAAAAAGTGTTTGGTTTTTTTTTTTTTTATGTGTTTTTTTTTTTACGGGGCCAGTTTTCTCTTCGGGGACCCCCCCTTTTTTTTGGGGGCCCTTTATAAAGGGGAAATTTTTTTTTCCTTTTTCTTTATTTCCTTGGCTGCACGGGGGGGGAGGGGCCCCGGGATTTCTGTCGCGATTTTTCGACCCTTGGTTTCCCTGGGCATTTTTTCCGTTCTTGTTTTTCACTTGGGGCCCTTCCGGCCGGGGGGGGGCATTTCGCCCAAGTTTTTTGCTTGTCGGGGGGGGGAAAAAATCCCCGGGGCCCTTCGGGTCGCGACCCTTCGTTTCCACTTCCTCGCTTGTTTGGCCCTTTGCTTCATTTTCCCCGGCCCCGCCGGGGGGAATTTTTAGACCAAAAAAAAAAAAGTGGTCTGCGGGTGGGAAAGTTTGCCGAGGGGCCGCGTTTTGGGGCGAGCCGCGTTTTGGTTTACTGCCGGGGGGGATTTAAAAAGAGGGGGGGGCCGGGTTTTCCCCCCCCCGGAAGGGGCCTTTCCCCCGGGGGGGCCCCCACCGGGGGGGGGCCCCCACTCCGGGGGGGGCCCACGGGGCCCCCCCCCCCTTATGGGGGGGGAAAGTGGCTCCCGGGGGAAAAAATCAAAATTGGGGTCCGGCCCAGCGGGGGTTTTCGGGCGGGGGAAAGGGGGGCCATTTTGTAGGGGCCAGAAAAAAACGGGGCCGAAAAGGGGGCCCCCGTTCAAAAACCTTGTCCCCCCAAAAGGTTTTTAAATTTAAATTTTCTTCCCAAACCTTTTACGGAAAAAGGGGGAAAAACCAAAAAAAAAATTAAACCAAACCAGGGGGGATTTAAAAAAAAAGGGGGTTGAAAAAAAAACCTGTTTTAACCAAATTTTTCAAAAACGAAAAAAAAAACAAAAAACCCGTTTGGAGGGGGGGACCCAGGGGGGGGCCTTTCCCTTTTAAACCTTTCCTTTCCTTTTCTTTGTGCGCAGGGTCAAAAAAATTATAAAAAACCCTTTAACCCAAAACCCTAAGCCGGGCCTAACCCGGCTTTTTTTGCCCCCATTTTTCCCCTTTAAAATTTTAAATGGGGGGAAAAAGGGGGGGGCCCTTGCCCCCTCCCCAGGGGGATGTAAATTTGGCCCCTTCCCTTTTAGGGGGGAAAAGGGGCCCTAGTGAAAAGGGCCCCCCAGGCATTTTTTTCCCCCCAAATAAAAATTTATTTAACGGAATTTTTAAAAAAAATTTAAAAAAAAAAAAATCAAAAAAAGCCCCTTTCCCCCGGGGGTTAGTTATATTGAAAAAGGGGAAAAAAAAAACCCCCCAAACCCCCACAACCACCGGGACTAAAAGGTTTGTATGATTCTTTCCAAAATTTTTTAAATGGCAAAAAAAGGGGGAAAAGGGGCCCTTTTATTTTTTCCCCAAGGGGGGGAAATATAAAAAATTGGGGGCCCCCCCTTTTAAAAAGTTTTACAAAAATTTTTAAGGGGGGGGGGTTTTTTGATAATTTAAAATTTAAAAATTAAAAAAAAAAATCAAAAATTGGGGAAAAAATCTTGGATTGATGAAAAAACTTTAAAGTGATCCCACTAAAAAACATTTCCCCTTTTAATAATTTTAAAAATGTTTTGGGCTGCTTCGGGATGGTTTTTTAAAAATGGGAAAAAAAACCCAATTTTGGTTATAGGGGTCCCGGGGGTTTTCTCCCCCAATGTTTTTGCTTTTGCTTTACTTTTTTAAATTTTTCCCCCCAAATTAAATTTCAGGGGGAAAAAAACTGGGGGGGTGGGAAAAATTTAAAACGGGGATTTTCCCAGCCCCCCCGGGGTTAAGGGCAAAAGGGGCATAAAAATTTTTGCCCAAAAAACGGCGGGGCGGGGGGCCCCCTGCAAAAAAAGGGTTTTTAAATTTAAATTTTCGGGAATTTGGGTTTTGGCTTTAAATTTTTGGAAGGGTTTAAAACCAAAGGGGCCTTTAAAGGGATCAAAATCTTCTTTCCCCATTTTTCCTTGTTTTGTTAAGGGGCTTTTTGGATTGTGCACAAAAACCTTTTTGGGGGGGGGAAAAAAAAGTGATGTCAGTTTTTTTTTTTTTAATTTTTTTCCCAATTAAAATTTTGGGGTTTCCCGGGTTTTCCTAAGGGGAATTTGCAAAATTTCAGTGGGGGAAAAAAATGTTTTGGGTTTTTTTTAAACCCCAAACCCCATTTTTAAATTTTTCATGGGTTTTTGAGCGGGCCCCTTTTAAAAGTGGGGGTCCCATTTTGGGGTTTTATTCCCAAAAATTTTTTGGAAATTTTTAGTAGGGGGGAAAAAAAGGGCGGGTTTTTTCTGTTTGGTACTTTGTATTAGGGGGGACTTTAGAAATCCCAAAAATAAAATTAAGTTTTTAAAAAAAATGTATTTTATAAAAAATTTTTAAAATTTCCGCTTTTTTGGCGGGGATTTTTCCCTTGGGTTTTCTAAAAGGAAATTTCTGAAATTTAAAAATTTTTTTTAAAAAAAAGGGGGTGGGTTTCCCAGGGAAGTTTTTTTTTTCCACAGAAGTGAAGTTGGGGGTTTTTTGTTAAAAAACCCTTAAATTTTTTAATGATGTTTTCTGAAAAAAACATTTTTTGTTTTTCCTTTTGCACTAAAAATTTCTTTTTGGGGGAAAAACCTCCCAAATTGTGGTTTTTGTTTACATGTTTCCGGGAATCTATAAAATTAAGGGTTTTTTTTTTTCCCTTTACGGGGGGGAAGCCAATTTAAAAAAAGTATTTTTAAATTTTTGATTTCCCGGGTTATTTAAAATTCTTCAGAAAAATTTTTTCCCTTTTTTTGGTTCGGGGAAAAACCCTTTCCCCGTTCAGGGGTCGGGCCCCTTTTAAATTGGGGGGGGATGTTTTTTGGGGAGGGACGTTTGTCCCCCTAGGGGAAATTTTAAGGGGTTCACCCGGGGAAAGGGGCAAACCCCCCAAACTTTTTAAACCCCTTTTTTTTAAAACATTTGGCACGTAAAAACCCATTTTCCCCCCAAATTCCCTTTTGAAACGCTGTTTTAAAGAGATCCTTTTTTAACCCGGGGGTTGTTTTATGGTCCTAAAAAACTTTCCGGGGGGGCCTTTAAGCCCTTTTTGTTAAGTTTTTTCTCACTAGGGCTGCATTTTTACATAGCATTTTTTTTACTCCGCGTTGTGAAAAATGCGGGGATGTATTTTTTTCAAAGAAAAAACTTTGTTCCCCTTTAATAAAATTTTAAAAGCTTATTTGAATGATCCCCGTCCATCCCTCAGCGTCACTGTACAATAAAAATTGCACTGGGGGCAAATGTATTTTTTTTTTAAAAAACGCTCACCTAGATGACAGTGTAATAACTTTTAAATAACAGTCACCAAAAATTTTAAAACACCTATACATGGAGCAAAAAAATACCATACGAAAACATTGTTTTTTTAATAAAAAAAGGCCCCCAATACCAAGGCCCAAAAAAATATTTTCACCAAAGGATCAAATAATACTGCCAGACCATGGCCAAGCCGACCACCACAGGAAATCGTTGTATGCAGGTCTGAAGACATATTTTTCTCCCATACAGGGACCATATATGGTAAAGGATCTTTTTTGTATGTACATAAAATGATTTTCACTGCAGTTACTATGTAACTTACAGGGGAAAATCTTTTTTTCTGACCGGGTTCACTCCTCCCTTCTTTCTCCCCTCGGAGATGGGGACTTTTTTTTACCCACACATCATTTTTTGAATTCTCAAACTTTTTACAGCACTTTTAATTTTTCCTACCCCGGGGGGGTTTAATATTTAAACTTCCCTTCCTAAAAGGGGGGTTTTACAGAAAAAAAACATGGTTCATCCAATCCCCCACAGCAACTAGATTTTTTTAATTTAAAAAAAAATCCAGGTGCCTGCTGTAAAAAGGGATGGGGGGGTTCCTTTATGGGGCCCATTAGGGGGGGTTTTTTAAACTCCTCCAGTAGGTAGGATATAGGTTAATTTTTTCCCCAGTAGGTAGGGTATTAAAGGGTTTCATTTATGTTTCCCCAGTACGTTGATACATAAGTTTTAAAATTAGGGTTTTCTCCAGTAGGTATTATAGATAACTATAGACATTCCCCCCAACAGTCTGTTTTGGATAGGCAATAGGGGGGGGGTCCCCTCAGTTAGGTATATAGGTACATAGGGGCGGCCCCCAGTATAATAGGGGGGGGATAGGTTGGGTTTAATATTGGCCCCCCAGTATTATAAGTTGGATAGGTAATAGGGGCCCTTCAGTATATAAGTTTAGGTAATTATGGCCCCCCAAAGTATATAGCTTAGGTTAGGGTTAATTATGGCCCCCCGGTTATTATCCTCAGGGCAGGTATTATTGGGTCCCCAGTATTTATAGTTAGGCAGGTAATTATGGGGCCCCCCAGTTTATATGCTAGGGGCAAGTAAATATGGCCCCCCAGTATATTTAGGCTAGGACTGGGTTAATGGCCCTTCGGTAACATATAAAGCTATGCAGTTGTTCACATAAGCCCCCTTTTATATAGGGATGCTAGGGAAGGTAAAATTTATTGGGGGCTTTCCCCAAAAATAATATAAAGCTAGGGGGGCAGGGGGGGCCCAATAACTGGGGGGTGCCCACCTGTTTCATACCTTAGGTAACAGGTCATATGGGCCCCCCAGTATTTATGAGATAGGGGGGGGGCAGGTAAAATATTGGGGCTTCCATATATTATACGCTAGGGCATAGGTTAAATTATGGGCCACCCAATATTTTTAGTTTGGCAAGGAATATTTGGGGGACCCTCCAGTCATTTAGCTAAGGCAGGGCAAAATACCGTCCCCCAGTATATAATAGGGGGGTGAGGGTTATATACACTCGGTCCCCCAGGATATAGCCAGGCAGGGCAATACTTGAGTCACCCCAGTTTTATAGGATTGGCAGGTATATTATGGGCATTATAAAAACAAAAAAAAAAAAATTACCCAGTACCTCAACCATTTCTTCCAATTCCCTGAAAAAATAAAACTCTCGCTGGGCTCTTGTTTATCCCTCGGCAAAACCAGGGGCTGGAGTGATGTGGATTGTGCTTTCCACGGCTGCCATGTTGCTGGATACTTTCCTGCCCGTGTGTGCTCGGTCATAAAGAAGTTTTACTCTCCGGGGTGCAGGGGAAAAAATAAACACTCACTTTTCTCTGTTTTTCAATGGAAGGGGCCTTTCCATAAATGTATTTTGCATCCTAGGCATTTCCTCCCAATGTTCCCAGGGGCCTAGATTTTTTGAATTTTTTTTTCCTTACAAAAATAACCCAGTAAATGGGGAACCTTATTCTTCGGAGCCCGGCAGGTGGCATAGCCCTGGCCAGCCTGGTACTTTTTGGGGGGTGGGACCGGGATTGGGTCAAAAAATAGCTAAAGTGTATGGTGGGCCCAAAACTCGGTGGTCCATTTTGCTTCTTTTTTACTGGGGCAACCTGTTGTTTTTCCTGTTTTCCTCTTAACCCGTTGGTCTTTACAAAAATGAAATGGAGTGGGACAGGGCTGTTGTGGTATTTGTGGTGTTTTTTTTCATATTTACCAAACATATTGGAAATTTGTTGGGTTATATCCTTTTAAAGGTTGTGCATTAAAAGGGCTAAGGGGAATGAACAGTTTGTCTATGGAATGTTCAAATTGGGTTTTCTTGGGTTGGATTGGGCCTGGGATCTTCACATTAGCCATGATGATTAACTCAGGTTTTTCCACAGAGTTTCAAAAACATTAGGTGTGAATATTCGGACCCACGACTATTGCAGTGGGCGTCTTTGAAGCTTTTATATAACCCCCTTTTAACTCAGTTGGTACATTTGTTGTGCTTGTGGGGGGAAAGGAGGGGTTTCCATAAATTCCTTTAAAATTCTGGGCTTCAGGTTTGGATGTGGGGATGAGGGGTGGGGAATTTAGGTAAAAAAAATTTAAAGAAAAAAATGAGGGGACGGGTTGAAATGTTTGGTCATGGTTTCCTTCACAATAATTTTATTTATTTTTTCAATTTAGGTATTTTAGAATGTCAATATTGCTCGAATTATATTCACGGTTTTTTTTTTTTTATTATTTTTAATTTTGGTATGTATATAAAATGAAAAATTTAAATTCCGTAACTAAAAAAAAAAACCGTTTCCCAGTTTTTTTTTACCCCCACTTGGCCCAATAAATAACAGAACAATAAAGGTAGAAACTACCTTTGTTTTCTTTCACTGCAGGCTTTTTTATGTGGGGGGTTCATGATTTTTTTTACTGTGTAAATAAACAAAAAAGGGGGGTTGAAATTGTTTGGTTGAAGGGCCCCACATTTAATTAAACAAAGGTTTAAAAAAACAATTATTTATATTACCCAAAAAGGTAAGGGTCTATTTTTCCCTTTCCCCCTGTTTTGCACTCTTGTTTTTCCTGAAAAATCAACACTTTTAAAATATTATTCTTTAGTCAACTAGTTTGACCCATTCAATGGTAGCTGGCCCAAACTTGTTCTTTTTGGAAGGAAGTAATACACGTAGCCAATGGGGGGCAATTTCTTCAAGTTATTTTTGGGGTCCTCCCCATTAAAAACTTAAAGGAAGTAAAATACATTATTTGTATTTTACAAATTTTCAAATTTCAAACTAGTAAAATAAAAAAACACTAAATAAAAAAAACTGAAAATTATATTTATGTTAACAGTTACCCTTCTAGACAACTTTTAAAAACACTGTTACTACTTTTGCCCATTTTGGATTCATGGGGATGATTTACCACCTATTAGGGCCTAAGGACTGGTAAAAAAAAATATAACTTCTTTGTCTAAACTTGGACCTTTAGGGGGATATTATTCTGGAAAAAATGGTTGTTTTAACCTATTTTGACTTCTTGCAGTGAAAATTTAAGGAGAATTAAACCCATTTTAAATAAGGTGTTACCCAGTATAAATATAAATATAGTAGGGGCTGTGGAAAAAAAATATTGCTTATGTTTTTTAGTTTATCCCCCATTTTGGAAATACCTTGTGGAATTGGGGGGGGGGGGGGACCACATGTGTTATTATTTTTTGCGAAATTCGTAACTTTTTTTTTCTATTTTTTATTTTGGGGAATTTTCTTATTGTCTAATTAAAATTTTGGAAAAGGTCCTTTTGTCGTCATACTGTGTGAATTATTAAAAAATTTGTTTTTTCTTTTTTTAATAGTTTTTACCCGTATAGCACAAATAAAGTTTTTCCCAAATTCCCATCCCAGTTTGATGTGGGACAGTTTTTTGTACAATGTAGTTAAGTTTTTATTTTTTCTGCAAGAAAATGTTCTAGAAAATAAGAGTATTTCAGGGTAGGGATGCCAATCGGTATTAAGGCTGTTAATCTGGAGACCCAGCGCTGGGAGGGAAAAATTTAAAGCTGCCGCTTGTTGCCACATAAATGGTATGGCTTGCAAAATATTTACGTTGTTATTTGCTCCAATTTTTCATGTGTTAATCTGTATTGATTCATTTCAACCATTTCTAGCCTAGGGTTATAAGGGTGCAAAGAGTAAAGATGTGGACAGATTATTGGTAGAAAGCGCAACACAATAAGGTTTTTAAAAGTGGGACATTAACCAGGAAACAAACCTAGGAACAGGTTTGAATCGTAAATCTTTATTCTTTTTGGGGATCAATGTGATTTTTGGGCAGGAAACAAAAAAATTGTATGGGGGAACTTATTCACCCACAGGGAAACAACCTGGTGTTCTACTAAGCCCTAGGTGAAAATTTAACTTAATTACCAAATTGCATGTAAATTTTATTTCACTGATTTTTTTATTTGCAATGGCTTATTTCTGTGGCACCTATAATAATCTAATTATGTAAACAAAATTGTTCCCAATTTACATTTACATTGAAATTTATTTATGTGTAAAAAAAATAACTAGTTTTTGGGCTACCCGTGGGGTCCCTTCCTGTTTTAGGGGACCACATGGGGGAAAAGTTTTTTCCAACCATGGTTTTTGTAGGATGAAGCAGTTGGGAGATTACATTTGAGGGGTTTCACCTTTAAAAAAAATAAGATTTACATGGTACCCCAAGGTAGTGTAGTTCTAGGTTTACCAAGATTCACAAGTCCATTCCTTTCACCCCATTTTTTCCAATATTGGGGGCTGGAAATTAGGTGTTTCTGTTGTGTCAAAAGCTTTTGAGGATGATAAATATTAAAAGTGAACAACATTAAGTAAGGTATATAAAATGGTGGCAAGGTGTAATGTTATTATGTGTGTGGAAGTGTCCCCCATCAGGGTGTATAAAATTATTTAAAATATATGTATATATGTGTGTGCACTGTATGGCAAACATGTGTATTGTGTGTATTGAATACTATGTATGTAAAGGTCAAGTAAAAAAAATTAAGGTATACCCCTCCTTTTTGATAAAGTTACACACCATTTTTCTTTTGGTTTTTTGGGACAAATTCTGGAAACATAATTCAAAAAAAACAATTTCTAACCTTTTAAGGGAAGGTTTTTGAAAATTTGGTCAAAATATGGCAAACCCACCAGATAAACAACAAAAAAAAAAAACTGATTTCCACTATGTACATTATTTTGTTTGAAAAAAAAAAAGGGCAAAAAAAAACCAAAAGAATGTGAAAAAGCCAAGTATGGAAAAATATTTTAAATTACCACCCTTAAGAATAAGTTTTTTCTTTAGAAGGTTTTTGAAATTTAGGGTTAAAAAGCAAAAATAAACCACAAGATAAACAAAACAAAAAAACACGAATTCCAACTATTGTCATTTTTTATTTTGTTGAAAAAAAATAGACAATAACCCCAAAATTTTGGGAAAAAAAGGGGGCCAAAGTATGAAAAATTAAAAATACCCAACCCTAACAGGAATAAAGGTTTTTTCTCACATAATTTTATTTTTTCTTGGATTACTTTTGACCTTTACCATTTCTTGTTTAAGGGGTGGTGGGGGATTTAGGGTTTATTATAAATCACGTATTTGGGAAAAGACTAAAAAAAAATAAAAAAAACAATCCAGGCCTAAAAAGTCAAATTGGCCGAATTAGGAGGCGTATGGTTTGGAAAGGGAGTGGTTTTTGGGATAAAGAATATTTTAAGAAAAATCCCGACCCCCGTGGTTTTTTTCCTGGTGGTGAATATTTTACTTGCGTGTGGAAATTGCCTTCAAGAAAATTTGGGACAAGGGCATTTAAAAATTTTACACCAAGTTTTTGAAAATTTCCTTCTATAATTCGGTTTTAATAAGCTTGTTAAAACACTTGTCTTTTGGAACAACAACGGGCGGCAAATTTTTTAAACTTCGCCAATCCAATGAAACGGTGTTTTAGAATTTGGTTTACAAGCTTAATATTTGGGGGCATGTTTTTGCTGCTAAAATATTTGGCCCCAAAAATAAAAAGGCTTCAAAAATTTAGCATTGTGTGGGGAAAACAATTCCCTCATAAATGTGGAATGATCAAAAAAATGATGGGCTCAAATGACAAAATGTTAATAACAATTATTATATTATTAAAAAGCAAGGGCATAAAAAATGAAGATTTTTTCCGCTTAAAACCTCCTTGGATGGATCTCTTAAGATTTTTCAAAATAAACGTTGCGTGTTCCACACCCTCCAAAGTTTGGTGGATTTTTTCCCAGTAAATCATTAGGTAAACAAATCACTAGGGGGGAAATCTAAGATATCTTAAAAAATTCTAAACTCTCTGTATTCCAATTTGTGGATGTTGGCCCACGGTGTTTAATATACCCCCCCCCACTGACAGCTTTCTATAATCCCTATGGGGGACTTGCAATTTTGAGGAAATTCCCCCAAAGTACCCATACTTGGACCATTGGTTTTTTCAAAACAGGGGGGGGAGGGTTGTCTATGGCAGTTGTGCAAGGGTCGAAAAAGGAACAGGCTAATTATCACAAAAAATGTACATAAATGGTTGCCCCCACCCACCTACCTTTTTTTTTATTAATAAAACCCGCCTATTCAGATTGAAATTTTTAAAAATGACACGGGGTTCTAAGTTTAAAAAAAAAAAAATTAGTTCCTTATACTGCTTTTGCTCCAGTTCATTTGGGAGGGTTTTGTGTGAATTTGTTTTATTGTATTGGCATTAATTAAAGGGCGGGAACCTTACCAACCAGCAATAATTTACAAATTTTGTTGGAGGGTCTGTTCTTTAACTGGGGCCAATTGGCAACCCCCCCAACTTTTGAATTTTTTCTTTTTTAAAAAGCCATTTTTCTGTTTTTAACCATTTGATGTGCATTGGGGGGAAATCCATTGTTTCCTGTTGCATTTGATCCCCCCAGTTTCAGGCTATGCCTTAGCCTGTCGGGGGTTAAGATTGGGGGCATTTCCCATTTTATTTTTTGAACCTTCTAGGATTATTAGGGTATTGCGGGAGAGTTTTCATTACTTAAATCAATTTATGATCGGGCAAGGTGGGCCCTGGTTTTTCCTGTGTTGGATGCAGGAAAAAATCAAGGCCCCAAATAAAAAAAAAAAAAAAACTCCCAACGCTCCAAGGACAAATTAAAAAGTAGGTGGTGGGGAGGGTTTGTGGGGGCCAATATACTTTTGCCAAAAAATTTGTTGGTGCTTTGCATTTATGACCCCAAATATTTTCTTCACTTTGGTTTTTTTATCTGGTCTCAAAAAATTCAAGAAGTTGATGAAATTTCTTGTTGAATTTTGTACCACATGTAAGGCTCTACAAAACTTTAAGGTTGGTTGCTGCCATGTTTCTTGTTTACTCTTATTTGAGAAAAAGGGGGAATGGCTTTCTCCTGGGGCTAACCTTTTCAAATAATATGCCAATTGTGTTTCAGTTTCTTTGTTTATTTTTTTTGTTATTGGTTGTTGGGGAAAATTCAGCTCAACGGGGTAGGGGGGGGGCCGTCCTTTCGTTGTGCAATTACTTTTTTGCAGGGGTTTATTTGGATTCGGTTTTTATAATAACAAGGAAAAATAATAATAAAACCAAAGCAAGGGCTTTGCTTTTCAAGGGGCCACAATATAAAACCAACAAACATAAATCACCCCAGTCTGGTTTTGCAATTTTTCCACCCAACATACCGTTATGCCGGTCTTGTAGTAACATTTCCCCACGGTTTCTATTTTCTCAGGCCCAAGGGCTCTGATCTTCTCACTTCCTGCTCATCCACTGAGCAGGTTTTCATAGGGATGGAAAATAACCACCCACCCCCCTTTCCATCCTGAGTCCCTTGCTGGGCCTTATATTAGGGGGATGGTATAGCCCCAGGGAACCAGGAGTGGTGGGGGGGGGGAAAAGCAGGTCCCATCCCCACCCAAAACTTCTACAGTAAACTTGCTCCCATAAGGGCACCACGTGACCCGGATTTTACGGCAAAAATTAACTGGGGGCAACAGAATTCAACTACACATACAAAAAAACGTATTCATAGTGGGGCCTATATTTGCCGGGGACTGGACCACCCAAAAATATAATTTAGGCTTTATTTCACCGTTCTTAGGGGGGGGGACAGAATTGGTGGGGACCACATTAGCGTCCGGTTCCAACTTTACACGCCACCTTGTGCCTTTCCTACATAAACACCCCCCCCTTCTGCCAAAGGCCCGGGGGGGGGGAGACTTTGGGCACCTTCAAAGCCAATTCCAAAACTAGGTCCCTCGATAGGGGGCATCTTTGGCTTTCACCTGCAGGGCACTTTGCCCGGCTGTGGCTCCACGGAGAAAATTTAAAATTCTCATGGGCAGGGGGGCCTGGGGATAAACCCAACGGGTTGGGGACCCCTGGCATTTGTCTGGACCTTTTTTTTCTCCCTTACGCCTATTTTTCAACAGGGGGGCATGAATCAAGGGGTCACACAAGGCCTTAAAAAATTTTGGCGGGAACCCAGGGGTTAAGTTTTTAACCGGGAAGAAGGGGTATCTATGTTTTGCCCCTTTTAATGTGGCTTTAATAGCTTTCCCTCTTCAAATTAATGGGAGTTATATTTTTTCTCCGGCTCGGCAGGGGGGGAAACAGCTTTCCCGGGGCTTTCAGGAATAAAACTCACGGGAAATAGTTTCCTTCCCCATTGAAATTAAAATACCAGGGGGGGGACATTTAACCGCCACCTAGGGGGCCGGAACCTCTGAGGCATTCATGTTTTTGTACTTTAAACCAAAAATTTTTCTCGCGAGGGAAATCCGGGGCCCAACTTAAAAACTGGGCTGTCTACAAGGGGGCTATTTTTTCAAGTTTCTGGGGGAAGGGCAACTCTTCAGGCCCTCTGGGGACCATTTTGATTCATGGCGGGGGACCTTGGGTCCCCTTGTTAGGGTTTTCCGTTCCCAAGGGTGTTGCCATCACCGGTCAAACACTTGGGGATAAAAACCGCCCGGGGTTATATTACCCCTCGATTCCCTAGAAAATGGGCTCTCACACTTGGTTTCTTGGTAAAGTGGGTCGGGTGGCCAGTTTTGGGGATTTAGCTTCTATCTTGTTTTTACCTTTGCGGGGCTTTTTTCTCCCCCCCCTTCCCACGGGGGGGGGACATAACCCCAAAAGTAAAAAAACGGGGCCCTCTTTCAATTTCCCGGGATGGGGCACTTTAACTAAGGGTTTTTATTGGTAAAAAAAAACCCAACCATTTTCCTTAAGGCCGGCATCTTGGTCTGGCGTGGAATCTTTCTTAGGGTGGTGAGGGAGGGTACTCTTCCCTAATTTTTCCCGGCTGGAAAGATGGGGGAACTTTTATTGTCGTTTCAAGGTATTTTTAAGCCCGACGCATTATTGGCCCGGTGGGGGGGACCTAAGAATCCTGTCCATAGCTCTCTTTGGAAGGGTGGCGGGGCCCCCCTGTATATCCCCCAAACGGCATTTTTCTTTAACCATAGTGGGTCAGGGACCCCGTTCTGGTGTGGACCAAAGGCTTGTTTTCTTCTCGGTGGGCCTCCTTTTGATATAGGGGGGATTTTGGCCAATTTACACCCTTGGGCGGCGAGGGAGAAAGGTCTAGGGTTTGGTGAATAATACCGGGGGATGGTTTACTAAGCCTCTAAATTATGCTCATTTCTTTTACCCGGGGGGGGCATGGGGTATGCATGCAGAACCGTCGTTGAATTATGTACTCTCACCTTTGGTCCATCATCCTTCCGTTTTGTGTTGGTGTTGGAGAGGATGTTTTGTTATTGCAGATGGGCGGCATTGATAAACACCATGGCCCCCGGGTAGGTGATGTTTATTTTGAGGGGGGAGGGGGGAGTGCTGGGGGATACCAAGTGGCCCCGGGTTTTCTATCCAACCACCCTAGGGATCCCCTTTGTCCAATGGCGTATTGGCAATATTCCCCCTTAGCAATGGGAGAGGGGCCCGCGAAGGGAGGACTAGGGGGACTAACAGGGCCCTTTTCAACACCCAGGACGGGGGGTCCTTTCCCCCACTCATGTAAAGGGGGTATGACCGTTTGGGTTACAAAGGGGGCGGGGCCCCCCCGCCAACCTTCCAAAAAGAGGCTGATTGGACCAGGAATCTTTTTAGGGTTCCCCCCACCGGGGGGGGGGCATATTGGCGGGGGTCGGCTTTTGACACCTTGAACGGGACATTTGTTCAAATTTTTTCAGGCCGGGAATTGTGGAAGAGGTACCCTAAGAAGATCCAAGCTGTCCCTTAGAGGTTTTTGCGCTAAGGAAAGGGTATTTGATTGGGTGGTTTTTTAACCATACAAAACCATTTGTTAAGTGGGGCGGCCCATTCGGGGATGGAAAGAAAAGGGGAGGCCGTTTTTTACTTGGGGTTATGGGTCGGGGTGGGAAAAGGGGGGAGGATAAAGGGGTCCCCCAAGTAAAAACAAGGATAGAAGGCCCAATTCCACAAAATATCTGGCCCCCCCGCCACTGTTACCAAGAAAAATCAACATAAAAGTGGTAGGGGACGACATTTTCTGGGGGAATCGATTGGGGTACGTATTACCGGGGCGGTTTATCCCCAAGTTTGGGACGAGAGATGGCAAACAAAACCTACCCTTGACGGGGACCTTAAACAAAAGGGGGGGACTAAGTCCGCAATGATTGCAAATGGTCCCCCAGAGGCTTGAAAGAGGGCCTTCTCCCAAAACTTTGAAAATGAAGCCCTTTGTGTGAACCAAGCCTAAGGTTTTTAGTGGCCCCCCGGAATTTTCTCGCGGTGGAATTTGTTAGTCACAACAAATACAGGATGCCTCAGAGGTTTCGGGGGCGTCCTTAGGGTGCGGGGGGGGGTGTAAATTCTCCACCCAGGTTAATCTATGGGGACGGAAATTCATCCATTGAGTTTTTTTCTGAAAGCCACGGAAAGCTTGTTATTTTCCCTTGGCCCCGAGCAGGTTGTAAATTACCTCCCTTTAATTGGAGGAGGAGGAGGGGGAATGGGCTTATGGGACATTAAAATGGGCCCCACACCTATGGAATTTTTCTCCCTCCGGGTAAACTTACCTCCTGGTCGCATATTTTAGGGGGCTGGTTGGGGGAGTCTGGGGTTCATATTGGGCCCCGTTGAAAAATGGCTTACTAAAAGGGAGGGGGGTAATAGGAAATAAAAGGGCAACAATGCCGGGTCACCCCGGTTTGGCGTTTCCTGGGGGACCTGGGCCAGGGAATTTTTAATTTTTCTCGGTGGAGCACCCATGGGGGGGCAGGGGGCAAGTCTTGCAAGGGGGAATAGCAAGAACGATGCACCTATCGAGGGGTACAATTTTTAGGTTTGGTATGGCTTGATGGGTGCCCAAGTCCCCCGGGGGCATTGGGCCAGGAGGGGGGGGGGTATGGTAGGGGATAGGGACTAAGGCTCTATTTTTGCGGTAGGGTTGGGGGTCGGGTGAGACGCTATGGGTTGGTACCAAAAATCTGTCTAAGGGATCGGTGGAATAATAAAGGCCCTATATATTTTTTGGGTAGGGGGTCAAGCAGGGGGGCAATAGGCCCACTGGATTTACGTTTTGTAGGGTGTAGTATGGCCAGTTTAATGCCGTTTTTCAATCCGGGGGTTCGGGCCCTTTATTGGAATGCAGGTCTGTAGTAGGTTTGGGTGGGAATGGGGGGTACTTGCTTCACCTACACTCCGGGGTCATGGGGGCTACCCAGGGGCACCTACTTTTAAGGCCCAGGCGGGCTTCATGGCTGGGAATAGGGGGGGGGTGGGGTGTGGTTCCATTTTTTTCCTATGGAAAAAAAATTGCCTCAAGTGGTTAAGTGAAGCAGGGAGTGGGAGGGAGAGTCAGAGGGGGGCCTGGGGGGGGCCAGGACCTGGATAAACCAGTTGCGTATGCTTAAAAACTTACAGGGAAGTGGGGGGACCGGGAATTTAACGGTTATTGTTGGCGGGACTGCAAAAAAATCAAGGGGACTGTGGAATCTGATGGTTTTTTTTGTTTGTGGGGCTATGAAAAGGGCAAGGGTGGCCCTTTGCTGTTTATTTTCCTTGTTTTATTAAAAAACCGGATAGCCAATAAACCCCCTGCAGTTTGCACATAACGAAGGCGGGCCCTTCCGGTTTGAAGTGATTCCCCACCACCTTTTAAACAAAAAAAAATATTTAAAAAAAAAGTGTGGACCTGAAACCCCTAATTTTTGGCTTATATTTGAAAAAGGGGTTTTGGCCAGGGAGAAAAATGGGAAGGCCCATTCTTTCTCAAAAAAATAAGGAGGAAAAAACAAAGAACCAATGGCAAAGACCCAAACATACTTAAGGTTTTGTTAGGAGGCTACATTGTGTTTTTATCCAATCAAACAAGGATTTCTGAACTTCTGGATTTTGGACAGATTAAAAAAAACCCATTGGTGGAAAGGATTATATTTGGTGCGTTCTCATTAATGCTCCCAAAAAGCACAAACCAACTTTTTGGGCAAAAGGTTTATATTGGGCAAAAAAACCTCCCACCACACCTTTACTTTAATTTAGGTACTTAAGGGTAGGGGGCGTTTGGGTTTTTTGGGGGCTTGTTCTGCAGCCCAACATGGGACCCCAGGGGCGCCACTTGCGGGGGGATTTTCATTTGATTTTAAGTTTGAAAACTCTCCCGCATTTTACTAAATAATACTGGGGGAGTTCCCTAAAATTATTGAAAGGGGCCACATTTCTTATCCGACTGATAGGCTTAGCTGAAATAATAAACTGGGTCATTTTGGCAACAGGGACAAATGATTTTTCCCAAAGCACATCAAATATGTTAAATAACAGTATGGCTTAAATAGAAAAAAAACAAATTCAAAGGTGTTTTGGGGCCAATGGCCCAGGATTTTTTTAAAACAAGTTACCCAGGAACTCAAAACCCCCTAATTTGTAATGCTGTGGGTAGGGTCCCTTTAACTTTTAATGCTATTTACATTTAAACCAAATTCACACCAATAACCCTCAAAATGGAAACTGGAGCAAAAAAGCTGTTATTAAAGGGGGAGGGGGGGGGACAAACTAAATTTTTAAACTTTAGGACGTTGCTTTATTATAATTTCAATTTCTTGATAGCGGGGTTATAAAATAAAAAAGGTGGGGGAGGGTGCACCACCATTATGTACATTTTGTGAATTAGGCTTCTTTTTTTCGGGGACTTGGCACAACCACTTGCATAGGGGGGGGGACTTTTTTCCTGTTTTTGGAAAAGCCCCAAGGGGTCACGTTGGTATAACTTTTGGGGATTTTCACAAATTTGCCAAAAGTTTTTATACCCATTAGGGTTTTTTTGAATGCTGGTTCAGGGGTATATAAAAACTCGTGGGCCAACAATCACCCAAATTGAATTACAGGAGGGAGGTTAGGGATTTTAGGTATATCTTAGGATTTTTTCTAGAGGTTTTCGTTTACTATGGGATTTACTGGGGTTCCCCCTCAATTCCTTGAGGTGTGGACACCGCCAACGTTTGGGAAATTTACTTAAGAGGATTTTTTTACATCATGGAGGTTAAAAGCGGGGAAATTTCTTTCAATTTTTTATGCTTGTTAAATTTGATCAATTTTAATTTTATTACCCATTTTGGTCTTTTGAGGGCCATCATTTTTTTGATCTTTGCCACATTTTTTGGGAGAATGTTCACCCCCACCAATGCAATTTTGAAGACTTTATTTTTGGGGGGCATTTATTTGCAAGCAAAAATTATAAAAAACATGCCCCAAAATAAAGCTTTTAAAAAACCAATTATTTCCAAAAAAAAACCCACCCGTTCATCTGATATTTGCGATTTAAAAATATATTGGGCGGCCGTTGTTTCCACATAAAGGGGGGGGTGGGACAAAAAAAGTGTTTTTTACCAAAGTTTTTGTCATTTAAAAAAAAACGTTATTTAGGAGGGTAATTTCAAAAACTTGTGTAAAAATTTAATGGCCTTGTTTTCAATTCTTGATGCATTTCCACGGAAAGTAAAATCAACCCCAGGAAAACAACCGGGGTTCGGAGTTCTTTAAAAATAATTTCTTCCAAAAAAAAAAATTACCACTCTTCCAACTTTTTCGCCTCTAATCTGGGGGCATTTTTTTTAGGGGGCTGGATTGTTTTAGGTCTTCCAATTTTTGCACGTTTTATTGAATATAACCCAAATTATTCCCCACACCACCCCTTTACAAAATACCCAAATGTAGGTTTTCCCAAAAAATTAGTTAAATTTTCAAAGGGGGAATTTATGTGAGGAGAAACTTATTCTTAAGGGTGTAAATTTGTAATTTTTTTCTCCCATTTACTTTGGGCTTTTTCCCATTTTTTGGTTTTTTGGCTTTTTTTCAACAAATAATGGGGGGACATAGTGGGGAAAATCTGTTTTTTGTTGTTTATCTGTGGTTTGCTTTTTAAAAAACCTAATTTTTCAAAATCCCCTTCTAAAAAGGTATAAACTTATTTCTTAGGGGGTGTAATTTTGAATTTTTTTCATTTTTTACTTTGGCTTTTCCATTTTTTTTGGTTTTTGCTTTTTTTTCAAACAATATAATGGGTGGGGGGGGGACGTGGACAATAGTGGGAATTTCCTGTCTTTTTGTTTGTTTCATTCTGTGGTTGCCTTTTTACTTAATTTTTCCAAAAACCTCTCAAAAGTTAGATGTTTTTGTTTCATGGTTACCTAGATGGTCTAAAACTACCATAGAATGGTTGTCTTTCAAAAAAGGGTGGGGAGGGTATACATTAATTTTTTACCTTTGGTACTTTTTACATATTAATTCTTTAACACAAAATTACACATTTGTTTCGCCTTTACAGGTTCCCCCCCACCAACCACATATTATTAACATATATTAATTATATTTTCATTTTTTACCACCCTGAGACTCAACAAAACATATTTATTACCATATTTCACTTGCACATTTATATTTTTAACCTAAA
This sequence comes from Phyllomedusa bahiana, assembly GCA_025379985.1. NCBI lineage: Eukaryota > Metazoa > Chordata > Amphibia > Anura > Hylidae > Phyllomedusa > Phyllomedusa bahiana. The sequence continues at coordinate 21,176 of JAODAL010022244.1, read as the reverse complement.
CTTTATGTGGTTATTTATTTAATCTCATTTCTAAAGACTCTTTAAAACACCTAACAGAAATTACACTTAAATTCAGGCCCAATATTGGATGTTGTAGGAAGCTGTTATCTGTATAACAAGGAACTACACTACTGTCTGGTTCATTCTTATTTTTTTCAAAGAGGTGGAAAATAAAAAAAATAATCCCATCAATAAATGTAATCTTCCACTGCCTCACTACAATATACCATGGTTGGGAAAAAATCTTTTTCAAATTGTTGCCCTTAACTGGGGGGGGACACGGGGGGTAAGCACTAGGTTTTTTAACAACACACTAAAAATCCATTGTTAAAGTAAATCTGAAACATGTTACTTAATGATATATTATAGTGCCACTAGTAGGTCCAGTGGCAATTTGGAAACAATCAGTGAATGGGAAATATACATGGCATGGTAGTATTATTATAACAAGGCTTGTTACCACCAAGTTTTTCTTTCTGTGGTGGAAAAAGTCCCACAATTTTTTCTGCATAATCACATTGTTTTCAAAAAAAAAAAATTTTTAACTTTTTCTTTACTGTTTTCTTGTTTTCTGTTTGTTCCACTTTTTTAAAAACTTAAATTTGTCTACTTGCCTTTACTCAATTAAATTTGTCACATCTTACTCATCTGCACCCTTATAACCTTAGGGCTAGATAGAAAACCTAGGAATTTGTGGAAATTGGTATTTTTTCAAAAAACAGGTATATAACACTTCTGAGGAATTATTGTGACAAAAATTATAACGGTTATATTTGCAGTCCCCCCTTGACCATTTTGGGTTGGCAAAACAGCGGGGCAAGCTAAAATTTTTTTCTCCAGCGGCTGTCCTCCAGGATTACCAGGCACATTATCCGATTTGGCATGTCTTACTGAATTACTTTTTTCTAGAAACACTTTTCTTGTGAAAAAAAACTTAATAATTAACATGTAAAAACGTCATCAAAAATTGGGGGATGGGGAAGTGGATTCCTATTTGGGTGCTAGGGGGACGGCTAATAATATATAAAAATAAAAAGGAAAATACCAAATTTTTATTATCACCACAGATGGGGACGGGGTTTCTATAGGGACCTTTTCAAAATTTTATTAGGGGGGGGGAACAATAGAATAAAATCCCAATTTAAAAATTTTAGAAAAAAAATAAATTACGGGTTTTCGGGGCACAAATAAATAATAAACACACATGGTGTCAATCCCCAAACAAAAGGTATTTCAATGGGTATAATAATATAAAAAAACATAAGCCATATTATTTTTTTTTTCACTCTGCACACCTATTACTTCATATTATTCTTTTAACTGTAACCACATTTATATTTTAATGGTGGTTTTATCTTTTTTTAAAATATTCCACTTGCAGAATGGAAAATGGTCATTTAGGTGTAAAACATTTCATTTTTCAGGTCAAAAGGGGGGGGAATAATATCCCCAAGGGTTTTTTCCAGTTTTAGGAAAAAGGAAGTTAATTTTTTTTTAACCCCAGGTCTTTAAAAGAGCCCGGGGGGCCATAATTAGGTATCTTCCCCAATGATCAAATCGACAATAAGTAGGTTACAGTTTTTATGTTTCCTAGGGAAGGGTAATGTACCAATATATTTTTTCATTTTCAGTTGTAATTTAGTTTTTTTACTTTGGTTGAATGTATATGGTTGTAAAAATTACAACAATTAAATGTATTTTACTCTTTAATTTATTTTTTAATGGTGGGGAGGGGGGCCATACTGGGAAAGGGGGGGACATGCCCCTTCTTTTGCTACTGTATTATTTCTTCAAAAAGTGGGGAGGACCAGTTTTATGGCAAGCTTACCCAATTGAAATGGTCACTAGTTTGGGGGGGATCAAAATGATTTTAATTAAAAGTTCTTTCAGGGAAAACAGAATGCAACAGGGGGAAAAGGATAAATAGGGGTACCTTTTACCTTTGTTTTATAAAGGATTGTTCTCCTTTTTTTTTTATTTATGTTGGCCTTTTTTTTTTCAAACATTTTTTTTTTATTTTACCAATCCAACATTTTTTTGTTTTTCCACAAGTAAATTATGGGGGGGGGTACCACATATAAGCTGCCAGGAAAAAAAACAATAACAGGTAGTTTCTCGTTATTTCTGTTTTATTGGAAAGGGTAAAATAACACTTGGAACGGGTTTAATGGGATTTTAATATTTTTATTTTTATTAGGATTCATCACCAAAATTCAAAATAAAAAAAAAAAAAAATCCCTGGAAAATTATTCGGGCATTTTTGGAACATCTAAAATTTACCTTAAAATTGAATAAATATAATTGTTGGGAGGGATCATGACAATCATTTCCACCCTCCCCTACCCCCAAGTTTCTCTTCTGAATTTTCCTTAAAATTTACACCCTCAGGTCAACATCACCTTGGAGACCCCAGAATTTAGGATTTTAGGGGACTCCCTTTCCCCCCACAGCCCAACAAACAAAATATGTCACTGAAGGGAAAGGGGGGTTTAATAAGCTTTTTTCCAAAAAAGGGACCAAAACACTGGGCGATGTTGGCAATTTCACCCAACCTGGAGGTTGACTCTGTTGGGAAAAAACATTTGGATTATTCATCCATGGGGCAGGGAGATTTCAGGGCCATTTTTTCCAACACGGAAAAAAAATACAAGAACAATTCCATAGGACCTACTTTCCATCCCCCTTATCTTTATTGCCCCACTTTAAGACATAACCCTACAATTTCATATTTGTAAATATGAAAACACCACATACACACAGCTGTCACTCTTTCATTTGTAAGACCAACGGGTAGAGAGAAACAGGAAACTGTTGCCAGTAAAAGAGCAATGACCCCGAGTTTGGCACCATAACGTAGCTTTGACCCATCCGGTCCAAAAGGTACCAGGGCTGCCAGGGCTGCCACTTCCGGGCCGAGATATGGTCCATTCTGTGTTAGGAAATTCAAAAAGCTTGGCCCTGGAGGGAGGATGCTGGATGCATATACAGTTGAAGGCTTCCATTGAACAGAGAGTGAGTGTTCCCTGCTCCTTCGGGAGTAACTTGACGAGCCACAAGCAGCGAGTATCAGCACAGCAGCGGAGACAATTCATCACGCTGCCTGTGCCGAGGAGAAGAACAGAACCAGCGAGGTTTCAGGGAAATGGGAAAAGGTGCGTACTGGTATTTTTTTTTTTTTATTTTGCCCATCTTACCTCCTAGCTATAAACTGGGGGGTCTTTATTGAATGCCTGGTTTTTATGGGCGATATTACCTGCCTTGTTTATATACTGGGGTACGGGTATTGCCTGCCTAGCTATATTTACTGGGGGCCAATTTTATCCTGCCAAACTATATATTGTGTGGCCATATTACCTGCTAGATATATAATGGAAGCATATTACCTGCTAGCTTTATACTGGGGGACATATGACCTGTCTTGGTATTAGACTGGGGGCACCAGATTGCTGCCTAGCTTATTTTGGGGAGCACATATTAATGCCTAGCTAATATTGGGGGCTATATGAACTGCCTAGCTATGTACCGAGGGCCATTTAACCTGTCTAGCTATATACTGGGGGCCATATTACTTGCCTAGCTATAGATCTGGGCGGCCATATACTGCTAACTTATATTCTGGGGACCATATTTAACTGCCTAGCTATAACGTGGGCCAGATTACCCTCCTATCTATATAATGGGGCCATATTACCTACTTATATACTGAGGGCCCTATTACCTATCTATCTATATACTGGGGGCCATATTACCTACCTATCTTTATACTGGGGGCCCTATTACCTATATACCTACTGAGGGACCCTATTGCCTATCTACAGACTGTGGAATTCTATTATCTATATACCTACTGGAGAACCCTATTTACTATGTATCTACGTACTGGGGAACATATAACCTTTATACCTACCTACTGGGGAACATATAACCTATATACCTACCTACTGGGAGGGAGTTTATAAACCTTCCTAATAGGGGCCTATAAAGGAACTCCCCATCCCTTACAGCAGGCACCTGGATTTTCTACATTAGAAAATCTAGTTGCTGTGGGGATTGGATGTCACCATGCTTTTCTGTATAAACCCCCATTAGGAAGGGAGTTATATAAACCCCCCAGGTAGGTATATAAGTGCTGTAAAAGTGAGAATTCTAAAATGTTTGTGTGGTAAGAAGTCCCCATCTCCAGATGGAGAAGAGAAGGGAGAGTGAGCGGTCAGAAAAGACGTCTCCTGTAAGTTACTATATGTAACTGCAGTGTAATCACTTATATACATACAACTAGATCCTTCCTACCACTATATGGTCCCTGTATGGCAGTAATATATGTCTTCAGAGCCTGCATACAACTGATAATCACATGTGGTGGTCGTGCTTGGCCATGGTCTGGCAGTATTATTTGATCCTTTGGTAGTAATAGTTTTGGGCCTTGGTATTGTAGGCCTTTTTTTATTAGTAACAATGATTCGTATGGTATATTTGCTCCATGTATAGGTGTATTATTTGGTGACTGTTATTTATAAGTTATTACACTGTCATACGTAGGTGAGCGCTTTTGAAAAAAATACATTTGTCAGTGCTGATTTTTATTGTACAGTGACTGCTGAGGTGATGGACAGGATCTATGTCAAATAAGCATTAAAATTAGTAAGAGGAACATAAGTTTTTTCTTTGTAAAAATACATACCGCAGTTCACAACGCGGAGTGAAAAATGCTATGTGAATGCAGCCCTAGTGAGCAAAACTTAACAAAAAGGGCTTAGGCCCCCGATGTTTTAGGACCATAGCAATGCGGGTAAACAGATCTCTATCAGCTGTTCAGGGTTGTGGGCAAGTGGATTTTACTGTGCCAGTCTGAACAGGGTTTAACTGTGGGATAGCATCCGGTTGACCTTACATACCCCTAGGGGGCACACGACATCACAAATACATCCTCAAGTCAGGTCATAGACCCTTGAACGGGGATGGTTTCCTGACAATAATGTATAATTTTCTGAAGATTAAGTAGCCTGCAACTCAATATTACATACTTAATGCATTCTGTAATGTGAATTACTTATTTTAGAGTCATGTGGACATGTAGCATATACACAATGCAGGTTTTCTGCAAAGATTTTCAGTGCAGGAAATCTACAATGTTTACAGTAGCATCAGTATAGATTAGGTTTTAACAAATCTCATCTTCACGCTGTGGAAAAAAATCTTCATGGAAACTGACCTATGGTGAAAATATTATTATTGCAGAAATGCTGAGTACCCAGAGCAACATCAGCAACTGCGGACTTTTAATTTATTTAATATACATTTTTTTTACACTTACATATTTTGCATTACTATATGTCCTAATACATGTACCTACAGAAATACTGCTTATTTTCCACTACTAAAATTTCACAGCATTTGCATCCTATGTGGACTCACTTTAAGGGCCTGCTCACACTATGTAAATTTATATGGATTTGGGTGAAGAATCCATACATTTGTCACACTGAAATCTGCATTCATTAGGAATCTGCAAATATTTTCAATGGGAAAATTACAAAAAAAACCTGACATCACTTATTCCGCACAGTTTGTGCACAATCATAGCCATTAACAAGCAAGGAACATGGATGAAGATTGATCATTATGGCCATGTGGTTCACCTTCAAATTAATGCAACCAATCAGTAAGTTAATTGAAAACTCCTGTTGCAGGGTCCTGCAGCAGTTCTTGGCAATTTCATGCCTTTAGCATTACGGTGCTGTAACTCTCCGTATATTCCTACCCTTAGTTGCCCCTGAGATAATGGGTGGAAACTTATTAGTATGCACTGCAAACACTTGTGGAGATCCTGCTCCTATACACTGTTTCTCTATAGCACACCATCAGAAGAAAGCGGGCATTTTTATTTAAAGTGAACTGTTGAGGGGGAAACACGATTGTTCATCAATCAAGATTTTTTCATCAAAAAATTTTTTTTTTCATCAATTTTTACTTGTTTAAATCATACCTTTAGATTTTTTGTATCTTTTAAAGGATGCTTGAAAATAAAGGGCCAAAAAGAAAAAATAGGTTTGGGCCCCTTTATGCCTTTTAATATATTTTGAAAAAAAACAAAAAACGCCCCTTTTAGTCGGGTTTGGAAATGTGTTTGTGGGGGGTTTTTTTTTTAAAAGGGATATAACTACTCAGTTAGGGTCTGTTAAATTTTTTATAAATTTAAAATTTCCCGCTAAGTTTTGGCATTGGACAGGGCCCCTGTGCGCACAAAGGGCCCCATTTCCTCTATATTTAAGGGGCATTGAGCGGGCCTGTGGGAGGGGCGGGGAGCCCGCTTTCCTATTAAGAAAGGGGAAAGTGAGCACGCGGGGGTTATGCGGTTAGGGGTTTAAAAATGTTTTAAAAAAATTTTTTAAACTTTCCACAAGAGAAAACGGACGCGAAGATGGATGGTCCGGTGATCCCCTCATCGGTTTCGCCTTTTCGTTTTTTTGGAATACAGTTCTGTCCAAATTTTTTTTTTAGCCCATGTTTGGGTTTGTAAAATTTTTGGTTTTACCCCTTAAATTAGGGTGGTTGATTAATATTTAGACCCCAATGGGGGAAAAAGTATGAAGGGGCCCTTTAACGCCTGTTTTCTGGGGGTCACTGCGCCTCCCAGCCCGAACCCCCGGTCGGACCCACTTTTTTTTTCCCAACTTTCGGCGGGCGGTCCGAAATGAAGGGGGGCGGGAGGGGCGGGCAGGGGCCCGGGTTTGGGGCGCGGTTTTAAGGCTTTCCGGGGGGGGAACCGGCGCGCTCTTTTTAGTCCGGGGAAAAACCAAACGCGGCTCCCCAAAACGCGGCTCTGGGGCGGGCCCCCGACAGGCGCCCCATTTTTTTTTTGGTCAAAAATCCTCCGGCGGCGGCGAAGTGAAGCAGGACCCCCGAAATGCGGGGAAAAGTGGATCGAAGACCCGGGGAACATAAGTCTGGGGCACTCCCCCCGACAAGCAGACTGGTCGAAAAGCCCGGGGGAAAGGCGAAGTGAAGAAAAAGAACAAAAAGCGGGGAAGCAAAATCGAAGATCGCACAAAAAAGGGGGCCCTCCCGCTCCGGGGCAGCGGAGTATAAAATGGGGAAAAAATTTCCCCCCTTTAAAAAAAAGGGGGGGAAAAACAGTGTAAAGGAAGAGAGGGGGGCCACGTAAAAAAAACAAAATAAAAAAAAAAAACATAAAATTTTTCCCAAAACTCAAGAACGGCGCAATATAAACAAATATGTATTTTGCAAATTGGGGGGAAAAAGACGTAAGTTAAAAAAATCGAAACCTTTTCCCTCAAGGGGCCCGGCAAAAACCCGGGGCCCCAATCAAAATGGACCACAGTAAAACCTTTAAAAGCTATGGGGGAAAGAATTGACCAATAAAAAAACCCCCGGCGGGAAAATTAAAAAAATAAATTTTAAAAAATGTTGAAAAGACTGTTTTTGGCGAGCTGCGGGGCCCCTCACTAGCTAAGCCAACAGAATGGGAGCGAAAAAAGTCCCTTCTAGCCTATGGAGAAGTGGGACCAATCAGAATCCGGGGGGGGGATAATTCAAAATACAGAAAAAATTTTAAAAAAAGAGCTGTTTTGGCTGGGGCTACCCGGGGTCTGGGGCTACCAGCCAATCGGGTTTAAGAGTGAAAAAGCCCTTTCTAGCCTTTTGGAGAAGTGTTAATTTCAGAATCCGGGGGCCGGGAAAATTTTCAAAATACATTTTAAAAAATGCTAAAAAGAGCTGATTGGCTGATCAAAAGGGGGGTTTCTCGGCTAGCCCCGCCAATCGGGGAACGCAAGCTATTTTCACATTTTTTAATCTATGGAGAGATGACGCATTTAAAAATCTCCGCGCTCCAGCGCCGGGGGCTAAAGTAAAAATCAACAAATTTTTTTTTATTACAGGGGTAAAAACTTTCCCCTCAGAAAAAGACCAAACACTTTTTAAAAATTAAGCGGGATAAAAAACCCGAACAAAGGGTTTGCGCCGAGCCCCGGCGCTACTTGGGGAATTGCCATAGAGAGAATTCCCCGGGAAAAAATTTAAATTCAAATTTTTTAAAGTTATTCTCATTGGTCCCCATAAACCGGGGGCCAATCAAAAATAGGAGCAACAATGCCCCAAATTTTTCCTATGGGGGAAAATTTTCCCAAATTAAAATAGGAGCAAACAGGGGCCCCATTCTTTTCCTAGGAAAAAAAAATTTGGTCCAATCAAGCGTCAGTTCGGGCACGAAGCGTTGTTCTTTTTTTTAAAAATGCTTTATTTTTCAAAATTTTTGTTTGGTCTTAATCTGAAAATTTGTTTTACACTGTATAAAAAAAAATTTTGTTGTTTAAATACTTCTTTGCCGGCGGGGGCCGGGGATGGAGTTTTGTAGTGGCTCATCTTTTCCAAAATTTAATTTGGGAGAAGAAGCCGCCCCTCTGATTGGTTTAGCTCCCCCGAGCCCCCGCTATTTCACCCAAATCAGCTCTTTTCAGCATTTTTACTGTATTTTAATTTTATCCCACCCAAAAATTCTGTTTGGTTTTAAAACTTCCCCATAGGCTATAATGGGCCCTTTTGCCCGTTTGTATTCTGATTGGTCTAAATTTCTCCAAGCCTAGAAAGGGACTTTTTTCCTCCTATTCTGTTTGGGGCTTGAAAATAGCCAACCCCCCGTTTATCTCACCCAATCACTTTTTTTTTGCTTTTTTTTACTGTTTTTTGAACAGTCCCCCGTGGATTTTTGATTGGCAATCTGCCCCATAGGTTTTAATAGTTCAAGGCCCGCCCCCCTTTTTATTGGCCGGGTTACGGGTGACCAAGAGAATAGGGTTTCAGAATTTGAAATTAAGTTTTTCCCCGGGCCCTTTTTCCCAATATCCTAATTCTTAAATTTAGGAATTGGAAAAGGGGATTTTTTTTATGTAATTTTTTTTTTTAAAATTTTTCCCGTTTCTTTTCCCTTTGAGAATGTAGAACGCCTTTAAAAAGGCGTTTTTTGGATTTTTACTCCGCACCGACTTCTGGAATGTTTTCTGGGCCCCGTCCAGCCAAATCTCGCATGGAACAGATTTTGGCGCACCCCGCATGGCCCCCTAACCCCGAAACTGGGGGCCCATGTCCCCGCCTGTGCCCCAAACCATGGGCGAGGGGGAAGGGGAACTTTTTCCCCGCATGAAAGGATGCACCCCCCTGGGGGAATTTTCAAAACCCTTCAGCGCAGCGCCCCCCACAGCGCCCAGGGCCCCCCGCACTTTTGCCCCACGCACGGGCAAAGGCGCGGCGGATTTTTCCCCCCGCATGTATGATCGACTACCTCCGGGGGGAACAACCTCAGACGAAAGCCCCGGAAACTTCCCTAACAAAACTTGGCGATCGCGGCGGATTTTTTCATGAAAAAGTATGAGCGGGGGCCCCTTTCCCCGACAAAAATTTAAGGGCCAAAGAAACCCCCGGGGAAAACTGGGGGGGAAAAGGGCCCCGCCTCGACCCGGGGGGAAATTCATAATTTTGCCCTAAAAAACTTTTGGGTTTTAAATTTTTTTATTTTTTAAGCCCACCCAAAGGGTTTTATAGGTGGTTGGTTTGTTGCATTTAAAAATTAAATGCTTGATAAAACCCCTTTTGGTGATTAAAAAAACGTAACTTTTTTGTCCCGGGGATTCTCATCAATAAAGAAAACCAAAGCGGGACGCCTTTTTTGTTTTCTTCAGCAGCAGGGGAAATTCATTATCCGCAGTACAAAGTATGTAAGCTATGAATACAGTAAAAGTGAACTTTAAAGAACAGTAACTAAAGCGGTCCAGGTCGGATTTGGGGCTCACGGGGGAAAAGGTTGATTTTGGGGGGGACCCCCCTCTACGGGTACATGGAAAAATTACCGGCCCCTTTCGGACTTAAACGCACCCTTTTTTTAACCACATAATACAGTTGCAAAACAGAACTGAATTGTGAAAAAAATTACAATGAAAAGAGGTCACCATTTTCCATTCTAACATATCATGCCCACAGGGCTAAGTACCCCAAACCCTATCCCTCTCCCCCCACATCCCAAAAACTCCCTCCATTTTTTCCCTTTGGGTTTCCCCGCACCTAAACCAAATTCTAAAAAAAACACCAGAAAAGAAAAAAAGTGTAATTTTCCAAACACGGGGTTTCGGGTTTTCCCCTCACTTTTACAGTCGGGGAACAAATGTACGCTGGCACTATCCCCGCGCCGATTAACCTACAAAAATGAAATAAAAGGGGCCCCACAAAAAAAGGGGTCAGAAAACCCAGCTCGGGGTTTTAACCTACAAAACCGCCATATAGAAAAACCACATAGAGGTCAAAACCACCCGCTCAGGTAAAAAACCAAAAAAACACCACCATATAGAGCCCACATAGAGGTCAGACTCCAGCTAAGGTAAACCTAAAAACCATTTACAATATACTGTAGGGACCCAAAAGAGGTCAGGAAAAACCAGCTCAGGTGTAACCTAAAAACACCCCCTTATAGAGCCCACATAGAGGCGGGACACCAGCCAGGTAAAAAACCTAAAAACAACCCCCCTTTTTAAAAACCAAAAAGGGGTCAGGCACCAGTAAAGGTAAAACCCTAAAAACACTACAAAAAATGTAAGGACCAAAAAAGAGGCAAACACCAGTCATTGTAACCTAAAACCCACCGCCAAATGAGACCAAAATAGAGGGGGGACACCAGCTAAGGAATAACCAACAACCCCGGGCCATATAGGGGGCCCACATAGGGGTCAGACCCGGGCCTCAGGAAAAAAACCTACAACCCCGCCATATAGAGCCCACATAGAGGTCAGAAAAACCAGCTCATTATAACCTACAACACCACCATAAACAGAAAAAATAGAGGTCAGACACCCCCTCAGGTAAACCTAAACCCCCCGCCATTTGAGATCAAATAGAGGTAACAAATATTTACAAATTTTGCCGAAAGGCAAACTTAAACTCAAATCATTTCTCTATCGGGTTTAAACACAAAAACAAAACTTTTATTTAAATAACTTTTAAACCCCAAAAACAAAAAAATTTAAAAAACCTGTTCTCTCACCTCATCTTTTAAAACCCTTTTTGCTTCTAAAAGAGGGAAAAACCCCAAATTCAAATTAAAGAATTTGGGGGGGGAAAGCACCACCTATTAACGGGAGAGCCTTATTCTATAGCAAATTACTAACTCCAGTAAGGGCCCCCCAAAACCTACCCCCCTTGGGCCCGGGGTCATCCCCAACTCATGGACATAAAAACAAAAAAGGGCCCCCCTTTGTGAAAACCCCTCCCAGCAGGTGACACTTGTAGACAGAGGTGAAAATTTTTAAAAAAAAGGGAAAAATTTTCTGACCTGGGCCAAACCATGTTTCCCCAAGCTAACCCGGAACCTCAAAACCCTTTTGATGAAGCCAGGTTAGCTGGGAAAAAAGTCGGGGGGAGGTCAATTGACTTTTTAAAAATTGTGATTTTCACCTCTGTCTACAAGTGTCACCTGCTGCAGGGGGGGCAAAGGGGGGGCCCTTTAAATTTTTTCCCGTGCCCCTGAGTTTGGGGGAAAACAAATGCCCGGGTTGGTAGGCGGGGAACCCCTTAAACTGGAGAGTTAAGAAAATTTGCAAAAGATATAAGGCTCCCTTTAAAGGGGTTTTGCCCCAAAGGGACTTGATAATAAAAAGGGGGAGTTATTCCCTTTTTCAGAAGAAAAAAGGGTTAAATGATGGGGTGGGGAGATCGGGTTTTTTTAAATAGTGTTTTATAGAGGTTAAGAGTTATATATAAAAAATTTTCGTTTTGGGGCAGATCAATATGACTTTTTAAAAATTTTGGTTTTTCTCCCCTCTGTCTAAAATTGTACCTGCTGCAGGGGGTCCAAGGGGGGCCCAAATTTTTCCGTGTCCTTTGACGGGGGAGGACTCCCAAGTTGGTGGGCTTGGGATCCCTTACTGGAGTTAGTAATTTGCTAAAATTTAAATATGGCTCTCCCCTTTTAAATTTGGGGGTTTCTCCCCAAAACTTGATAAAAAAAAGGGATTTAAATTCCCTTTTTCGGGAAAAAAAAGGGGGGTTTTAAATTTTGATGAGATGGGGAGATAAAAGGTTTTTTTTAAAAATAGTGTTTTTTAGAGGTTAAGAGTTATAAATAAAAAAAATTTTACTTTTTTAGTGTTTAACGGGATAGAAAAACTAAATGGGAGTTTAAATTTTTGTTTAACGGCAAAATAGTAAAAAATATGATAAAAAATCACTCTTCTGTTCTCTTGCGAGTTTCCCCAAATTTTTTTGGGGAAAAAAAATGTAACATAGAGGTAGACAAACTCAGGAAAAACCCTAAAAAAACACGGGCTTTTAAAGAACCACATAGGGGTTTCAGAAAACCGGGCTCAGGTAAAAACCTACAACCCCGCCCATATAGAGACCAACTTAGAGGTCAACACCAGCTCGGGTAAAAACCAAACAAAAACCACCATATAGGGGAACCACACAGGGTGGGACCCCAGCCGGGAAAAAACCTACAACCCGCCAAATGGGAACCCACTTTGAGATCAGACCCCAAGCTCATGTAAACCTACATCACCAAAATATAGGGGCCCAAATTTAAGGGGTCAAAAACCAATGGGTTTTCCCCTACAAAAATCCCATAAAGGGGACCACATAGGGGCCAAACCCCAAACCCGGGTTAACCTAAAATCCCACCAAAAAAAGAGAAAAATGGGAAAAAGATACCACCCTAAAGGTATAACCTACAACATGCCTTTATAGAGACAACATAGTTGCCCGAAAACCCAAAACTCGGGGTCACCTTTAAATTAAAAATAAAAAATAACCCCGAAACCCGGGACCCCGGAGAAAATCTTGACGAGGGCCCGTTCTTTCCCCTCTTTTTGGGGCCCGTTCTTTTTCCCCTTTTTTCCTTCTGAAAACCGGGTTCCCCCAACCCGCCCGGGATGCCCTGTCCCCCAAAAACTCATCCCTGTAAAAAATTACACACAAATATCTATGAATCCTAAATTTTCCAGCTTTCCTTTTTTCCCAAAACCCCACCACTGTAAAAACTACCCAGGGGGGGGGGAAAAGCGGGTACAAGCCTAACTTAAAAGGCCTAGTATCCAAAGGGGGTTGGAAAGGGGGGAAAAGACCCCAAAGGAAAATTAGGTGGGCCCCTATTTAGGTAGGTTTGACTCCCGCAGATAAGTTGGTAGGCCACCCCCGGGCAGGCGGGTGGGTCCCTACCCCACATTTTGGGTGGGAAAAATACCCCCGGTAATAACCCGGGTCCCAGTTGGGGAAAAGTTGATGGCACAGTTAGTTTGGGTGGCCCCCAGTTAGGAAGGCAGTGGGTTTGGGTGTTGGGTGAGCCCCCAAATTGGGTTGGGCTTTTGGTAGGGTTTTCCCCCAAATTAGGTAAGCTGTAGGTATTTTGGGAAACCCCCCTTTAAAACCGGCTGCAAGATTTGGGGCCCCCGGCCTTTAGATAGTATAAAAGGCACTTAGGGCCCCCTTTAATAGTATAAGGGCTTTTGGGGGTCTCCTTTAGGTAGTATCCCAGGATTTTTGGGGGTTTTCTTTTAAGGTAAAATACAGACGGGATAGGGGTCTCCTTTGGGTTAGTATACAGACTTTTAGGGGGTCCCCTTTTAAAAGGTAGTTTACAGGTAGAAAAGAGGCCTCCTTTGGGTTTAGTGGCGGGGGAAGTCAGGGCCCCCCTTTAGCTACTGTTTAGGTATCAAGCCCCCAAGAAAAAGGACCCAAAGGCCCCCTTTTAAAAGTTTAGCCGGGCCCCCGTAGGAAGTCGGGCCCCCCGGGAGGAAAGTCAGGGCCACCCTGTAGGTAGCAGGGAAACCCTTTGTAGGGGGGGGCCCCCCCCCCTGTAGGTAACCAAAACCCCCCCTTGTTAGTCGGGGGCCCCCTTAGTTTGGCCAGGGCCCCCATGAAGGTAGCCAGGGCCCCCGGGTGGGTTAGCCAGGGCCCCCCAGGGTAGGAAGAAAGGGGAATTCCTTGGTAGAGGGGGGCCCCCCATGTAGTCAGGGCCCCCCAAAGGTATTCGGGGCCCCCCTTTGTAGCCAGGGCCCCCCTATAGGAAACCCAGGACCCCCCCTTTTTAGGTAGCCAGGGTCAGGGGAAAATCGCTAGGCAGTAATTTTCCCGGGGCACAAGCCCCGAATAGCCCTGCCTGTGCCCCAATTTTAGGGTCGTCCGGGGAGCTGCATGTGTTCCTCCCCTGGAAACCCCATGCAGCTCAGGTTGTAAGTAAAAAACCTGGGGGAGGCAGGGGAATGCCCCGGGGTTTTCGGGGGGGCCTTTTTGGGGGGGGGAGGGGGCACCGGGGTTGGGGTCATTCCCCTGAATTTTCCCGAATCTGTGCCCTTTCAGCCAAGTCCAGCACAAGGAAATCAGGAAAATTTGCCTCATACAGCGAGTGGAGGGTCCGCCCCCTGTTGTGCTCCCGGAACCCCCCCGCCGCTCCTCCGCCCCTGCCGTGCTCGGCTCCGCCCCCTTCTTGCCCCGGGTCCCCCACCAAATCCTGCCCCGCAGCTACAGTGGGTTTCGTTTTTTTGGGAAAACAAAAAAGCTTTCCCCCGGGGGCCCGTATCATTTAAGGGGCCCCAAAGTGAGTTTGGGGTAGGCCTTTCCCGTAGAGACCAATGCAAAAATAGTTAAAGTTTTAAACAACATGAATGTGAAAAAATGTAAAAAATGTCTGTGCCCTGTATACAAAAATTTTTTTTGTGGGCTATACATGTGTGTGGATGGTATGCTGTGTTTTTTTTTTGTCTATAAATGTTTTTTGTAAAGTGTTACATGTGTGTATGTGTCCCATCATGTATGTGTATGCAGGGGTGTGTAGGGTTATACATGAAAAAGTATGCATGGGGTGTGTATTTTGTCAAAAAAATGGGTGTATGTTTTCCAAAACATGTGTGGTAAGGGCCCAACATGTTTTGTGTATGCCTATAAAAATGTGGGATCGTATTACATGTTTGAAAGTCTAAAACCCGTGTTTTATGTGTATGCATTTGTGTTGTATGTCCCATACATGGTGTATGTTTTATTTCAAGTGTGTAAGTCTATACATGTGTATGTGGGGATTTCCCTGTGTTTTGTAGTGAAAACATGTGTGTTTTTGTACGGGGTTTGGAAAATTATGTATCAAATGTGAAAAATTAAATGTATGTACCCCAAAAATCACAAAATCACCTTTATTCCACGTGACAAAAACCCTTAAACCTGCCTGTTTGGTCCCTTACACATGTAAATACAACCTTGAAGATGAATTTTTTTGAATATAATTTTTTAAATTTCCCTTTTTTTGTCAGGGTTTTTTCCTATGTTTTTTTAGGGTTTCTACCAAAACCAGGCTTTAAAGGTAGGTTTTACACGGCTTTAAATGCAGGGTAAAATTTTGCGGGGTATTTGCACATCCCAAAACACCCAACATTTTGAACCACAATTATGGTAATTTCCCTTTCTCTCATAGAGAACTATAAAATTTCGCCCGGGGAGAGAAGGGAAAAGGTCACTTCTTTGTGGGGCCTTTCGGGGCGCTGTTATTTAGTGGGAAAGGAGCCGGGGCCCCCCCAAAAAGCCGCACTTTCCCAAAAAGCCCCCAGCGACTGAGGCGTTGAGAGTACATGCGGGGAGAAAACCATGTGAAAATGGCCTAAGGGATGTTTACCACAGCGACCTGTGCGCCAAACCCCTTTACGGCCCCCCCACCCAATTTAAATTTCACTTCTCCCCCTGAAAGAAGTGGCCTGTACTTAATTTTTTTCGGGGGGGTCTGGGGTTTTCCCGGGAAAACAACCCTAACCAGAGGGCCCTCACCCTATAAATTTTTTTACCGGGATTTGTGGGGCGCCCCCTTTGGACGGGATTACAGCAGTTATGCCCCCAAAAAAAACCTGGGGTATGTTCACCCCATTTAAGGGTTTGGGCTGTTTGTTTTTGGGGGTAATTGCGCTTTTAATACGCCCCGACATTTAAAGGGCCCCACATTATGGAAAATTAATTTGGGCCACTGAAGCTAGGAAAACCTTTTCTGGGGAGAATAAAAATTTTAGAGGGACGCGCTGGCTACAGTTTTTTTTTCTTAAAAATACCCTGCTGCCGTTCAAAAAATGTGGCATGAAAAATGCTGTGTGAACTCCGCCCTACTGAGCAAAAAAATTTTAAAACAAAGGGCCCCAGGCCCGGAGTTTTGGGACCCTAAACCAAAAGCCCCGCCAGGGTCCCCCCGTACCCGGGCCCCCCGTAGGTAGCCAGCTCCCCCCCTTGTAGTCAGGGCCCCCCGTAGGAAACCAGGGGCCCCCCTTTTTAGAAGGGGCCCCCTGTAGGTAAACCCCGGGCCCCCCTATAGGTTTGTCCGGGGCCCCCCCTTGTAGCCAGCCAGGGCCCTCCTTGTAGCCCGCCCCCGGGGCCCCCCCTTTTAGGTAGGGCCCCCCTTGGGAGGTAGCCAGTGCCCAGCTTTGAGGGAGTTTAAGGGGGGCCCCCTTGGTTTAGCCAGGGCCCCCTTTGTATCCGGGGCCCCCCCAGTTTGGGCCCGGGCCACCCCTGTAGGTTTGTTAAAAAAAAAAAAAAAAAAAAAAAGCCCGGTGAAGTGACGTCACTGTTGGGCCCCCTACGTCAGCATAGGGGCCCGGGGCCTGGCCCGGATAAAGGGGGAACGCCCTTTAGCCTTCCCCGGGAAATCCCCCGGAGCCAGCGCTAGTGGCGGTGGCTCCCGACTGAACCGCCACCCCCCCGAGTTTGGGGAATTAAATCCCCAACCCCGGGGGGGTCTCCCCGGGGGCTTTGGGGCGCAGGTCCGGGCGTTCAGTGATCGGATGCCCGGGGCCCGGGCCCCGGGAATGTGGCATGCCCCCGGGGCCCACAGCGGCTCGGGGGGCTTTCGGGGGGGTTTCAACCATCCCCGGCGGCCCAGTACGAGGCCCCAAAGCAAATCAAGAAATTTTACGGGGAGCTTTTTAAAAAAGGGTCTGCAAAAACCCCCTTTTTAAATGCAAGATTAATTTCAGCAGTTTTTTTTTTTTTAGATTTAAGGTTTTTGGAGGTCGGGGAAAAGTGAAAAAGATCCAGGGCAAAAAAAAGGAAGCATTTTTTTTTCCTTTAAAAAAGATTTTTTACAAAGTTTTCCCCGTTTACGTACTGTTTTTAATTTTTTCCCCAATTTTGTTTTAAAAGAATTTGGCCAAAAACAAGGCCTGAGGTTAGAAAACATGTAATTTTTAGGGCCTGATGAAAAGCGTTTTTAACGAAAAGGGGCTTTTTCCCTTTAAAACGTTTTAATAAGGGGTTTTTTAATAAATAACCCCAATTTTTAAAAGCTCATTTAACAATTGTAAAATACCCGACAAAAACAAATGAAAAGACCCTTGTTCCCCAAACGCCCCCTGCCCCCAGGGTTTTGGGTGCTTAGATGTTTCCCTAACCCCAAGCACAAATTGATTTTTTAGTTAATTTAATTTTTCTAATTTTCCCTTTTCACCCCAAAAAAGAAATGAGGATCACAAGTTTAATTTTAAAAAGTCATGCGCACATTTCTTGTATTCCTACACATAGTTTGAAAGGTCATAGCCTGAAAAAAGGGACAATACCAACAATAACAGCTTTGACCAGCAGACAGCACCTACTTGATGGATACAATTACGGCATCTAGTTTTTGTGCAGATTGTTTTGATAGCTGATCATATGGCTTCATGCCTGCAGGACATTCAAACAACAAATAAGGATCAGAATCATTCTTCATACAACACAATTATATAACATTCCAGCATATATGAACTTTGAAACACTAAAAATGAAACCCCCAAATATATATTACAGATTAAAAAATTTCATTATACCGTAAATGATTTGTCCGGCCCCCTGGTTTTTTGATTTATAAAAAATCTTACTTTGTTTTTTTAAAATTAGCTTTTTTCTCCCTTTTCCCCCAGGGTAGCAGCCAAATTTTCACAGCCTCTTCCCCGCTTCTCAAAAGATTATAAGGGGGTCGAGTGGGAAAAACAGCAATCCTGGGAACCCGAAAAATTTTGGGATAATCATTTAAAGTTTGAAAAAAAAAAGTTTGTCAGCGAATTTGTGTGTTGGCCACCTCTGGGGAAATTTTTGGGTGGACACAAAACACAAAAATCTGTCCAAATAGAAAAAAATTAAGCAAATCATACAAAAAAGTCGGGGTTTTTTATTTCAGATTCAATTTTTACAGTTCAAATTTTACCATTTTGGGTTCTAATTTTTTCATACCATATCCAAAAATCATAAGCAAAAACCACTTTCCAAAAAGTTTTTGGTTTTTTCCCATACTTTTAAGGGCCCAGTGAAGAATAGAAGCTTTTTTAAAATTTATGCTGTTTCCCCAAAAATTGAGTATTAATATACGTTTTTGGCTAAAAATTTGGAAAAAAACGGGGCCTTTGGGTTTTTTTTTGTAACTTTTTTTCTGTAAATTTAAAAATATAAAATTTTTTAATTTTTTTGCAGTTAAATTTTTGTTTTTGTTTGTTAACTGCCTTTCGATAAAACTCGAGAGGAAAAAAAGCTTTTTCAATTTTTTTCCATCAGTGAGCCCGAATTTACATTTAAAAAAACATAAGTAAACAATTGGGGCAGACGTGGGATTGTTCTTAATTTTCCTAGGCATTTTTTATTTTTTATTTTTACAAAAAAAGTGGATAGGAAAGTATCTTTTTTACCCAATTTTAAAAAATTTCCCTTTTCTATTTTTAAAAAGCATTTTGGGTTTTTCCCCCCCATTTGACATTCTTTAGTAATTTTTTAAGTCTAAAAGGGAAGTTTTTTTTCTTTCCACTTGTACCCTTCCCCCCACATTATAAAACTAACATGCTTTTTTTTTAACTCAAAGTGGTTTTTTTTCCCCTGTAAATATTGGGGGAGCATAAAGATTTGCACCTTTCTTAAAACCCGACCCCCAAAAACCCTTTAAAATTTTAATCAGGGGAGGAGGTCGGGTAAATCATCAATGGTTTTATTGTGGGACACCCCTTTAAAAATTTTTGACTGAAGGAATGAAAAAGGGTCAAAAGTATGGGTGCCAAAAACTTGCTTTCCAAAAGGGGAAAAGTCTCCTTTTCACAGGTACGGGGTTTTAATGTGGCTAATCCAAATAAAAGGGTTTTAAACCGAACACCCTCTTGGGGTCCCCCCACAGATAAAAAAATTTTCCCTTCCCCGGGAATTTATTACTTTTCTATGGCCTTTGGGAAATGTGGTACTTGAAAAAACCCTTTTAACAAAGAGGAATGGTTTTCCACTTTTTTGGACACCAAAGAAGAAAATGTTTGGGGGGTTAAGCAAAATTTCAGCATATTCTTTTTTTATTATGGTTAAGGGGGTTCAAGCCATGTTGTTTTTTTTGATTTTTAAAAAAAGAAAGGGGCTTTATGTTTTTTAAAACCCCTCAATCAACAAAAAAACATGCCCAACTAAACTTGGGCAATTTTGGGATTTGCAACAAGGCCTGATATGCCTTTTTGAAATCTGCTTCCCATTTTGTTTAAGGGATGGTGCCCAAATTTTTTTTTAAATTTTCAGAAAAAAAATGATATGTCCCCATGGTTTATGGGAGAAATTTTTTAAACACCCCACATCCATAAAAAGGGGAGGGCAAATTTAACTTTAGGGAGAAATGTATGGAAAAAGGTGGGGGCAAACGGGATTTTTTTAAAACATTTTTTTTAGTGTCAAATGCGCCTTGAAGGATGAAAAAATGTTTTTTTTTGTTTCTCATAAATTTTTTTTGTCTAAAGCATCACCCCCCATCGGGGTGTTTGGCGCGATTGGAAACCCTTTAGGTATGTTCACAATGACTTTTTGACCCGTGTTCAAAAAACGCTTTTTTTTACATGTTTGGAAACCATCTGTCGGCTCTAAAAAGGGGCCCAAACACGTATCTAAAAATGTTTTCAATTTGATTTTTAAATTGCAATTTTTAAATTTAAAAAAATGCATCGGGTTTTACACGAGTGATCACCCCTTTCGTGTTTCACTCCGTCTTTTTGGATCCGTCTCAAGAAGTGAAAATGTCAATTTTTTGGGGGCTGGAAGACCGCACAGGAGCCCCATTTTAAACTATGGGTTTTGGGGATCTTGCTGCCCTCCCCAAAAACCATCCCAAAAACGGGGCTGCGTGTTGGATAGGGTTGGGTCTGTTTAGGGTCCGATTTTTTGGGGCACATTTTTTGGGTCCGAATTTTTTTATTTCCCAAAAAGGATACAAAAATTTGGGTCCAAAAAAGTCGTGTGAACATACCTTTTATAAAAGCTATAGATAGGCTTTGGGAAATTTAAAAAAAAAGCATTAGGGAAAAGCATGTCAGTGAATTTGAAAAAAAATGGTAGTGATCTTTTCTTTTGGGGGCCCCCCAGGTTTTCCCGCAAAACCTGTGGGGCTGGCTCTTACTGTATTTAAAAGGGCCAGCAAAAATAAAATTTTCCAAATTTTAAAGTAGTAAAAATTAAAAATGTAAAAATCTGAACAACATAACAGGGGGATTAATTTAAAAAGGGACAATTAATTTTTAAATTTTTATTAAATTTTAATTTAATTTTATAGGAATATTTTTTTTTTTTGGGAAATGAAATTTTTATATTTAAATTTTTTTAAAAGATTAAAATTTTTTTTGTAAATTTTAAAAAGTTTTATTTCAGTTTGATAATTAATTTTAAAAAATTTTCTTTTTTTAAAAATGTACTGGTATAAGTTTTAGAAATTTTTGGACCCCTTTTTTCCCCTAAGAGCAAATCACTCCCCCTTCGATCCTCAGGGTCAGAAAGGCCAAAATTGAAAAAAGGTCTGCCCGTTTTTTAGCAGTAATTCGCCTAGTTTTTTTCCGAACCACTTTTATATTTGTTTTCTAATATTATGAGTGTGGTGCACCAAAACCCCCAGAAAACCCCCCCCTGTTAGGCACATTAGGAAAAATGTCACCCGTTTTGAAAATGCACCTAGCACAAATTTGTTTGGGGGCATTGGAATCGTAGCTGACTCACTTTGGCGCATTTTATTTCCAAAAAAAAGGGTGAAAAAACCCCCAAATCATGGCACCCCCTTTGGTGTGAATTTCAAAACAGTAGAAATTTAAAATTTTGACATGGATTTTAAAATGTGGTTTAAATGTAAGGATATGTTCAAAAATTGCTTTTTAAAATTCAATTTTGTATTTTCATTG
>JAODAL010022243.1:0-65194 GCA_025379985.1 Phyllomedusa bahiana | reverse complement strand
ATAGGCCCCTATTTTTTAAAAATCAGGGACTGTCTAAATAACGGGGTATGTCCCAAAGGATTGGCCATACAAATGGGTGCCAATATTAAAAAGGGGGGTTAAAAAGTGATCCGGAAACATAGGCCAGTAAGCTTAACCTCTTTGTGGAAAAAAGTTTGAATTTTTTTTCCAAGATCCCTATCCGGGAGTACTCACTGAAAAAAATTGTATAACGCCTTTCCAGCGGGGTTCATAAGGTGGGTCCGTCAACAATCTCATCGCTTCTATGGGGAATTTCAGTGCTAACTGGATCGGGGTGAGGCACGGGATTCAATATCTGATTTTTCTAAAGCATTGATAGGGTGCCACAAAAAAGTTGGAAATAAAAGAAAATGCTTGGACGGGGGGGAAAATGTGTGCAATGGGTAAGAACGGGCTCACTGATAGAAAAAAAGGGTAAAAATTAAGGGTACATACTCAACGGGATCCTGTTCTAGGGGGGAAAACCAAAAGGGGTAGTATTTGGCCCTATCCTCTTTAACATTTCATTAATGATTTTTACACGGGGGAATACACATGAATATCGATTTTTGGGCAACATACAAGCTTTTAAAATTAATCAACACAAAGAGGATAATATTTTATTCAAAGGTCTGAAAGTTGGGGGCCTGGGCAGGAAATGGCAGATGAGGTTTAACACTGATAAATGCAAGTTATGCACATGGGGAAGAAAATCCATTACATTTTACATTTTAAAAATGGAAAACACTGGGAAAAGTACAGGGAAAGGATTGGGAATCCTGGGGGACATAAACTTAATTGTGCAGCCAGTGTCAGGCGCAGCACCCAAAAGCAAAAATCAGGGGGTGCATTAAAAGGGCATAGAGCACATGATAGAACATTATTCTCCCATTAACAAGTCACTGGTTAGACCACACATGAATATTTTTTTTACATTTTTTTGGGGGCCAGGCACGGAAAGACATTGTAAGCTTGAACAGTACAAAGGCGGGGAAAAAAAAAAATAAAAGGACTGGTGGGCTACGACACAAAAAGATTGGCAAGATTGGGTTTTATTTATTAGAAAAAAAAGGGTTTCGGGGGCATAATAAATAGTTTAAATACATCAAAGGTCAATATAGAGATTTTCCCCAGATTTTTTTAAACAAGGCTGATCTAAAAAAGGGGGGCACCTTTCGTCGAGGAACAAAAGTTTCTACATAAACAAGAAAGGGATTCTTTACAAAAAAGCATGAGACTAGGGAAATTCTCTGCAGAGGGACGGTCGGGGTAATTCAAAACCAATCAAAAAGGGTTTGGATCATTTCGGGACGAAAATAAACAAGTTATAGGACTAGGATTCAGGAGGGGGGTCTTTTGATCCAGGGATTTTTTCTGATTCCCAAAAAGGAGTCAGGAAGGAATTTTTTTCCCTAAATGGGGACAATTGGGCTTCTCCCTCTTTGGGGGGTTTTTTTCCTTCCTCGGGATAAACCCCTTTCACAACAGGTGAACTAGAGGACGACTTGTTTTTTTTTACCTTACAAACTATAAACAAAATAAAAAAAAGAAAACTATCTATCAAATAAGTTTTGTATTTTCTACCCCTTACAGTGAAACAATTTAACATATTGTGTCTATAATCAAGAAAAATTTTTACCCTACCCTTTTTTCTCCCAGAGAAATGAAAACATTTTTAGATAAGAGGGTTAAAATTTGTTTCCAAAAAAGGTAGAAACCCTTTGGTTTTTTTATGTCACCCAGTTTATTTTTTTCAAATTACCCAAAACCCCGCCCTTTGGGTTTTCCACAGAGGCCTATAAACGGAACTCGTTGTATAGCTTCAATTTTTAGCAATCAAACCCAAAAATTTTTTCTTGATCTTGAAAAATTGACACAAAATATTGCATCTATATTAATTGCAACACTAAAATTTACATTATTTGATCATTGTACCCCACTGCAATTTTTCAATATGTCGGATGCCATCAACAGCATTAAAAATCAATCGAAGGCATTTTTCCCATATAACGCAAACCATTGTCTATTGGAGTATCGATGGGTTCAAAGGCACTTATTTAACATCACAAAAGGGACACTCAGGTTTTTTATTTTCGGGCAAGAGAGAGTGTTTAAAGCCCTTTAAAGGAGGTGACCATAATAAAAAAATTTTTAAAAAGGGGAAAAATGGGGAATTTTCCAAATAGTTTTACTTATCCAGCAGGGATGAATAAGAGGGAGGGTGTTTTCTATCAATATTTATGTTGTTTAGGATGGTATTTTTTTTAGTTTGATACCTTTAAATTTTTACACTTTTTTTGGTATACCAAGATGTAAGGGTTAAAGTTTTTCCTTCCCAGCCAAAATTTACCGATTAGGGCTATTTTAAAAAAAGTTTTTTTTGTTTGTATACCTATGATTAAGGAAAAATTTTTCCGAAACGCTTTTGCCTTCCTCACTTTAACAACATCATGGGCATGGTCCTCGTTCTAATGCATTTGAAATAAAGCTAATTCATATTTTTTTCTACTTACCTGGTCTGGACTGGACTTCCCCTTCTTGTTTGGACCAATGGAATAGGTTTTTAGAATTTGAATTACGTATTTTCCCGCAATTTACAAATCTAATTCTTGATAGCGCCGTTCTAGATTTTTGGAAAAATGATTTTTTTTTTTAAATTTTGTTTATTTTTTTTAATTTCCCACTCTTTTCTGACACTGTTTTTCCCGCCTTTTAAAAAAGGCGAATTTTTTTTGAAACATACTCCTGCTCACGGAGCGCCGAATTTGTGTAGCGATCTTCTATGTTTCCCCGCTGTTCCGATCCTGCTTCATTTTGCCTCTGCCGGAGCATTTAGACCAAAAAAAAAGGTCTGCCGTGGGACTCCCAGCGTGCACTGCGCCTCGCTTTGCCGACTCGCCATCGACAGCCTTGAGTTTTCGAGCCGCCGCGCCCGCCCCCGGAACGCCACGCCGCCCCCACACCGCCCCACGCCCCCCCCTTCATGCGGGGCGCAGCAAAAAGGGGCAAACGCGCGCCTAACACCACACCCCTGCACCCCGACAGGGGGTTTCGGGGGGGAGGCCCCGTATACCCAAAAAAAGGGGTAAAGCCGATCATACATGTCGCCCTAATCATTTTATATGCACCTTTTAAACAAGATGGCCATTTTTTTTTCCTTGCTACCCCCCCAAGTAGGAAAGCCAAACGGGCACCATGCGCCAGGACCAGGCATTTGAATTTTACTTTGGTGGTGGCATTTACCCTATTTGCCTAGAACACTAAAATGCCTCGTCCCAGCACTGATCTTCAAGGGGTTTTTCTCACCACACTGTTACTGGGTAGGTAGGAAGGGAGGTTGGCAGCCCCAGAAAGGGAGGTTGCTAGGCGCCAGAAAGGAAGGTTAGTAGACCTCAGGAAGGTAGGTTGGTAGGCCTCAGGTAGTTAGATAGGCCACAGGTAGGTAGGTAGGTGGGGGCAGGGGGTGGTTTCAGGCAGGAAAAAAGCCCCAGTTAAGTGGTAGTGGGGAAAGGGCCCCCATTTGGGTAGGTAGAAAAGCCCCGGTGATTGGGTAGGGCCAGCTAGGGGGTAAATAGTCCCACAGGAGGTGGGAGGGTTGGGTGTTAAGTGGGGTAGAAAGCCCCATTGGGTAGGTGGGCGTAGGTAGGCCCCCATTTTAGTTATTTAATGGTCTCGGTAGTCGGTATCCCAATATGGGTAGATAACCCCAACTAGAAGGTTAAAATAGGAACATTTGTCCCACATTTCCAGACATATATGTAAAAGTTCTATGCACAATAGAAATGGATCCACATTTGTTCTTTGAGAAATTTATTTAGCTCTTTTTAAATTCCCCTTTTTAATATCCCTTTAAAAACCACGGGGTTTAAAAAACTTTGGCGATCAAATAATTATTGTGATCAATCCCCTTTAGTATAAAAGACTCAAGCCTAGATTCCGAATTGAGCCCAAAAACCGTGGAACCGGGGACTGCTAAACTTAGTAAAACCACGTCTCATTTCTTTGTGCATAGAATTTTCATATATGCCCGGGAAAAATGTGGGACAGATGTTTGTAAAAAATTTATATGAATGTTTAAAAGGAATACCAACTATTATTCCCCAGAATGTTTATAGACTAAATAGGGTTTTTGGACACAGTGGTACCGTATATATTAAATCAATTTTACCAAGGTTTATTTTTTGGGGAAAGTTAAGAGGTAGGCCCCGCTGGGTGATAGATTGGAAATCCCCCTTTTTTGGTGGGGCCCCAATTAGTAAAAAAAGAGAAAATAAAGAAACTCACTTCTCCTCATTCCCCCGATCAGTGGCAGGCCAGCTTCTCCAAGTTCAGCCCAGAGTGTCACGGCCCCTCCTGCTCCCCGGCCCGCGGGCCGCGGGCGCACCCTTTACCCCCTGTCCGGGGGCCCCCGGGGTCGGTGCCCCCCGCTGGCCGCGGACACCCGGGGGCGCTACTGCCAGGGACTCACCAAACCTCGTCCTGGCCCGTCCGCGTCCTCTCCCGGCCGGGGGCGCCGCTTTCCGTGCCAAGGGCCCGCGCGCGCTCGTTCTCGGGGGTTTTTAAAGGGCCCCAGCGCCCCGTTTTTTGGCTAATTGCCGGGCGCTTCTCCAAAGGTACCCCCACTAACATCCTTGCGGGTCTATTTTTGCCTGGGCCTTGCTAAAGCTTCCCAAATGTTTCTCCCCTTTTTCCGTGTCCCAAACCCTCTTGCTACGTTTTCTTGACTCCAACCTCTCCGCCTCCCCCGCCCTTTTCCTGCCGTCCCACCCAAAACCTTTGCCGCCTGTCCTGCCCTGCTGCCTGCCCCGACTACGTTTCCCGGCAACGACGCACCACGCGCACCCGGCTGCCCCGCAAGCAATCACGTAGGGGGGACGACCTGGTAGCCTCAAGCCGCAGCAATCCACCCCTTTGCGGGGGCTCTGGTAAAAAACCGGGGGGCTACTTAGATTCCTTTCCCTGGGTGGTTAACTACACGCTTTTCGGGGGCCCCCGGCGGTCCACTCCCCCAACCCTTACAGTTAAAATCCAGCCAGGGATCCCCCCAAAGGTGCCTCTCCAACATCGCGGATCTTACGACGATTGTTGCCCAAATCCCAACAAATCGACAAAAAGGGTCACAGTTGGGCCAGCTCACCCCGGGCCCGTGTTTTGCACCCCAGCAGCATCTCCGCCTCCGTCCGTGGTCCTTTCTTTTCTGCATTCCTTTGGGCCCCCGTGGGACCCAAGCTTGGGT
Source organism: Phyllomedusa bahiana (assembly GCA_025379985.1). Lineage (NCBI taxonomy): Eukaryota > Metazoa > Chordata > Amphibia > Anura > Hylidae > Phyllomedusa > Phyllomedusa bahiana. The sequence goes on along the minus strand of JAODAL010022243.1, from coordinate 59,958 downwards.
TTCCCTCTACCCCCCCCACTTTCCCGGGTGTCCCAAGCTCTGCCGGGTTTTCTTTTATCATGCTCAATGCACGGGGACTGATGGGGGATCGTTTCCCTGGGAGGTCAAGTCCCTTTTGGTGAGTCTACTTTCGGGAAGGCCCTGGTTTGGGGCAAACCCCCCTCTGGGACAGGGGCGCCCTGTGACTCGGCCCTACAGACCTTCCTCCAGGTTTTCCCCCCGTCTTCGAGGAGGGGGCACGCCCCCCTCCCCGAGACCCCCCTTTGAGCCTCCGTCGGGGCGAGTCTTCTGGGGGTGACTATCCCGGTTCAATTCCGCCCCGGCTTCGGGCTCGCATGGAACAATCCCGCCCTCTCGCTCCTTAAAGAAGGGTCTGTCCGCAGGGTAAAAGACGCTTTGGCACAAGAGACCCCCCGCCTCCCTAAAAGGGATTAAAAAAAAAATTACTATTCGTTTTTAAATTAATTTTCCGAGGGGGAGGGAGGAGCTTGCCAAGAAAGAGACTCTGCTCGCCCCTTGCCCGGGGGTTTCCACCTGGTCCAGTGTTCCAGCATTCTCCATTCCCCCCCCAAAACCCTCAAGGGGGGAACCCGTTTGAAAGGGATCGGGCTCATTTTTTAACGGAGCAGAATGAACCGCCGTCGGGCAGAGAAGCATCCCACTGCCCCCCCGGGACCCTTCCGCAGAAACTGTCCCCTTTTCGCCCAGCTCCGGGAAACCTCTCACCAGGTCCCGGGGAGAGGCCCCAAGGGCATTTTCCTCCTCTCCACGTTTGATGATGCCAGTAGAGGTATTCTGATGGGCCCTTTCTTTTCCGGGTTTTTCTCCCTTCCCTGGACTTGGGATCGCCGGGAACTTCATTTTATCGTTGGTAACCCCGGGGTCCCGCATACCTGTATCCGGCGGGAAAACCGCTGCTTATTTTTCGGTCAGGGGGGACTCCTCACTGACCCACCCGGGTACAAAACCCGGCCGGTGACTTCCGTGTGGGGGCCTGCATAAAAGAAAGATTGGGTTTTCCACGTTCTGTCCCGGCTTCCTGGGCTACCCTTTTGGGGGCTTCCCGGTGAAAGGGCCCCACGCCCCCCTCGATGGAAGACGGGCGAAGTCCTGTTTTTGGGGACCGGAAATGCCAAACCGCTGCTTGGGGGGTACCACCCGGTGCCCACCATTCTCCCCCCGTTGTCAAACCGTTGCCTGGCCTGCCGCCGAGAAAACCGGGACTTTGGGGTTATTCTCCGAGAAGGAGGCCGATTCGCGCCCCACATCCCCCTTACGACTCCCTATTGACCTCCTCCCAAAACCATCCCCCCGGGGGGAGGGTTTTACCCCGCCCCTCCCGGGAGCTCAGGCCAGTCGGCCACATTCTGGAGAATCGCAGAAAGGATTCATCCGTAAGTCCTCCCCCCCCACCCGGACCCGGGTTTTTTTCGGCGAAAAAGGATGGTTTCTTCCGCCTTCATAGATATAGGGGTCTAAAAAAATCACCGGAAAAAACCGTCCCTCTTCCACGATCTGGAGCTGTTTGACCGTCCAAGGGGGCTAAGTGTTTTTTCCCAAATTGGATCACTGGGGCCTACAACCTACAGAATTTCGAGAAAGGGGGGAATTTGGGAAAAAGCAATTTAAAACCGAGACGGAATTTTGAATTTTCGGATGCCTTTTGGGCTATCAACGCCCCCGGGGTTTTTTTCCCGGAGTTTGTCAAGCGTTTTCCGGGACCTGTGTACACCTCGTCATTGTATACCTGGACGATTTTTTGATTTTTTCTCCCACAACTGGTCCACCGGGGAAAAATACGCCAAGTCCTGCAACGCCTGCGGGGGCAACCGACGTATGCCAAAATGGGAAGTTCTTTTTACCCCCAGTCTTCCTTTCCTGGGGTACATTGTCTCTGATCAGGTCCTTCAGATGGATCCTGCGAAACCTCAGCGATCCAACAGTGGGGCCGCGCCTGTCGGTCTCCGGGCGATTTAAAGCTTTTTAGGGTTCGCCAACTACTACGGCAGTTTTTTTCCCCACTTTTCTACGGTTTTGGCCCCTTGTGGCTCTCACCCGGGGAAAAACGCTAATCCCCAGGATGCTGGTCCCCCCCTTGCCAGGAAGCGTTCTCCCAATTAAAGTCTGCCTTCTCCCCCACCCATTTTTTGGGCCTCCCGGATCCCGAGAGCCCTTCAGCCCGGAGGCGATGCCTCTTCCGTGGGGGCAGGGGGGGTTTCCCCCGACCCCAAGGGCCCCAAAGGGAAAACCGTCACAGCGGGGTTTTTTTTCTAAAACTTTCTCTTCGGCAAACGAAACTACGCCATTGGAATCGGGGGCTGTTGGCCATAAAATTGGCCCTGGAGGGGTGGGGGACATCTCTTGGGGGGAGCCGACATCCCATTGACGTCTTTAAAGACCCATAAAAATCTGCAATACCTACAGACGGGTCAGCGCCTAAATCCCCCGCCAGGCCCTGGGCCTTTTTTTCCTCGTTTTATTTTAAGATCCCCTTTGACCCGGCCAGAAAAAAAATCAAAGCGGATGCCCTCTCCCGTTCTTCGACGTTTCCGGAGAGGAAACCCCTGCCCAGCTATCAAAACGCTCCCCAACACTGGGCCTCGGGCTCCGGTGGGTCTCCGCGCGTCCTCCAGGCGAACCTATGTGCCCCCGCACTCAGGGGAGAATTTCTGGGTGGGGGGATACCTCCTTGGGCCTCCCGGGGTTTTGAAAATCCTATGCTCTATCTCACGCACTACGGTGGCCAACCCTCCCAAGACGTCAAGGACTTTTTTCTTTTTTGACCACATGTGCCCCAAAAAAAAAGGGGTTCCCCCGCCATAGGGGCCCCTGGGTTTTTGTCCCTCGCCAGTTCCAGAATCTCCAGGCACAAATAGGGATGGCTTTATCAGGACCTCCCCCCTTCGTCGGGGAAAACCCCCGGGCATCTGGGTTGCCTGACCGTTTTTCTAAAAAAGTCCCACTTTGGGGCCCCTTTCTGGTCTTCCTTCTGCCCCCAAATTTGGGAGGATAATTTTTCCCTACATCTTTCTCTACATGGCTTACCTTTCCAAAATCGTCTCCGACCGAGGGGTCCATTTTTTCTCCAAATTCTGGCGTGTCTGTGTTTTCCCCCTTGCAGACAAGGGATTTTTCTTCCGCATATCATCCCCAGACGAATGGGCAGGGGAGAGGGTTTAAAACCAAAATTTTTTAGAGTACACGACACTTCGTTTCCAGACAGGAAAACTGGTTCCGAAATTGCTACCTTGGGGAGAGTTCTCTTATAATCATCGGGGCCCGACTCTACTTGGGGCCGTTCTCCTTTTTCCCGGGGGTCTATGGCCGTCACCCACCCCCCCCTTCCCCTGGCTTCCTCCCCCGAGGTCCCCGCCCTGGGCAATCAGGGAGGTTAAGACCCTTTGGGCGAGAGACCCGCAACCCTAACCGGCTTCTGCCCGTATGAAGCCCCGGCGACAAGAAAGGAGACCTTCCCCCACTTCCTCCCCGGGATGGGTTGGGGGCCCCTTAGGTACTAACGCCCAAATTCCCCCTTTTCAAAATTTGGGGCCCCCGTTTTTTGGGACCCTTCAGAATTCTGCGACAATGAACCCGGTGTCCTAAAAAACTCTGCTGCCTCCATCTCTCCGGGTCCTAACCCTTTTTATGTTTCCCTCCTGAAGCCTCGGTCCTGAACCCTTCTCCCCGAGGGGGGCGCCAATCTCCGATGCTAGAATCCCCAGATGTCTTTGAAGTGAAGGACATCCTGGCATGAAAGATCGTCGGGGGAACGTTTTTTTCTTGTCGATTTGGGGGGTTTCGGGCCCCCAAGAGAGGTCCTGGGGGCCAGAGTCCAATATCCTGAATTTTCCCGACCTTATCCGAAATTCTTCAGCCTAAAAAAGAGGGGAGACCCAAGGGGGGGGGGGTACTGTCCCCGGCCCCTCCGCCCCCGGGCCGCGGGCCGCGGGGCCCACCCGTGACCCCCTGTCCGGGTGTCCAAAAAGGGGCGGGTTGCCGCCGCTGGCCGCGGGGCGAGCCGGGGGGGGCTACTGCCAGGGACTCAAACCTCGCTCCCGTGCCGCCGCGTCCTCGCCGGCCGGGGCGGGTGCCTGTGTCCTAAAGGGCCCGGCGCGCTCGTTCTCGGGATTTAAAGGGGCCCGCCCCCGTTAAATTGGGTAATTGCCTGGGCCCTCTCCTACTTAAGGTACGTCCCACTAAACACTCCTTCGGATCTTTTTTGCCTCGTGCCTTAGCTAAAGCCTTCCCAAATGATTCTCGCCTTTTCCGACCAACCCTTGCTACGTTTCCCTTTACTCCCAACCCTGCCGCCGCCCCCCACCTTCCCGCCTGTTTCCCCGACCACGAACCCCTTTTCCGCCTGCCTGACCCCCTGGGCCCGCCCCCGACACGATTCCGGACTACATTTTCCAAACCCCCGCACCTCGGCGCCACCCCAAGAAGTCCCCTCAGGGGGGAAAATGTACCTCAAGCCGCAGCAATCCCATCCCCCTTTGCGGCGGGCCCCTTTGGGGAAAACCGGGGGGGTACTTAGATTCCTTCCCGGCGTGGCTTAACTACCATCGCTTTCGGGGTCCCGGGGGGAACCCAAACCCAACCCTTTCACAAGTAGGGACCGATGATAGACGAATTGCACCGCCTATATCAGAATTTCATGGCCAACGCCTGGTAGGTCTAACGACGCTGGTGGCACTGTGCTACACTAAGGGCTTTAAATGTTTGCCCATCTCAAGATGCAGACAGTTAATTAGACCACTTAGTCCCAATGTACAGACCCAGGCATTCTGAGGCAGGATGCACCTGCCGCGTCTGGCTCCCTGTAGCAGCAGCGCATGTTGTGATTGTGTATTTTTTCCGGGGCCCCCACATAACCTTTTTATTTGCATACAGATCATAAAGATCTTCAAATTGATTTCAAAGTGTCCTTTTGAATAATAATTATAATAATATTTTTTTTATATAAATGTACACTTCATTATAGCAATACAGAATATTTTCAAATATTTCACTTGGCTGTGGCCACCAAGAGTCTTTCATAAAGTGAATTTGGGCAGGCCTGAGGTGGCCCAGTATTTAAAGGGGTTTTCTCATCACACGCTTTCACAGACTTGAGTTGTTTCTCTGTCTTACAACTTCAAATCCAGGAGCGAGCCTCTCCCCTCAGTAGGCATATCTCTCCTCCCAGTAGACGTGTCTCTCCTCCCAGTAGGAGAGGAAGACTGGTGACATCATAATTCTGTGTGAGCAGTGGAAGGGAGAGGATGTCACAGCTCTGCAGACTTCCTGCAGTGGTCAGTTCTCATTTCTGGAGAGCTGTCACCTACCTACCAGGCTTCACAAGCTCCTTGCATCCAGAACACCTGCATTGCTGTAACCAGAACACCTGTAGTGGTGTAAACAGTTATACATACAATCCGAAATGATGAAACAAATGTGAGAAATGCACTCTGCTCCCCCCTATGGTCTGAGTCTACAGGTAGAGCAGACTGTATAAGGCTGTGTTATATGGGTGATGGGGCCAGACTAGTATAAGGCTGTGTTATATGAGGGGGAGAGTGAATCTAGCAGATAGAGACTCAGTAATTGGCCAGATCCTTCACATAAGGCTGGGAGATGAGCATAGAGAGGAGTACAGACACAACCATCACAACAAGCTGAGGTAGCTAGTTTCATCTTTATTTTCCACAGCTCAGAGTAGAGTAAGCACAGAGTGCAGGCAGCCAATCACAGCACAGGAGGCATGTCAGATTCAGGGTGCGAGTCCCAACAGGCTGCAGTGTTAGGTGTAGAACACACAGATTATGTTATATCTGCTATACTAAGCGACTTAAGTAATTCAAACCAATTGTAAAAGTGCTTATTTTTACTGACCCCATCATTAGAGACATGATCTTTGTAGCAAGAAAACCCCTTTAAGCACAAACCAGTACCTAACAGATGTGTGTATGCCATCTGTCAATTACTTCCTTCCATAAAATTCTATGTTCTACCCTTTTATATATTAGAGATGTGGTTATGTGGATTAAGGCATCCATAGTTACATAGTTATTATGGTTAATAAAAGACATACATTTGATGAAACCTGAAGTTTACAAACACTATATAAAAAGACACAAATTAATGTTTTTCTCACTATCTGACATGAAATCAGAATAAATCTTACCTGTTTTAGGTCAATTAGGATTAACAAAATTATTTATATTTGCCAAATGCCAGAATAATGAGAGAAAGAGAATTTTAAGGCATTTCTATTACTTTCTGCAAAGTCAAAAGCTTACATACATTTCCTTAGCATTTGGTAGCATTGCCCTTAAACTGTATGACTTGAGTCAAACGTTTTGGATATCCTTCCACAAGCTTCTCACAATAGTTGGTAGGAACTTTGGCCCATTCCTCTTGACAGAACTGGTGTAACTGAGCCATGTTTGTAGGTCGTCTTCCTCGCACCTGCCTTTTCAGCTTTGCCCATACATTTTCAATAGGATTGAGATCAGGGCTTTGTGGTGGCCACTCCAAAACATTGACTTGGTTATCCTTAAGCCACTATGTAACCAGTTTGACAGTATGCTTCGGGTCATAGTCCATTTGGAAAACCCATTTCCGCCCAAGCTTTAACTTCCTGACTGATGTCTTGAGATGTTACTTCAGTATTGCCACTTAATCTTCTTTCCTCATGATATCATCTACTTTGTGAAGTGCAACAGTCCCTTCTGCAGCAAAACAACCCGACAATATGATGCTGCCACCCCCGTGTTTTGCAGTTGGGATGGTGTTCTTAGGCTTCCAAGCATCTCCATTTTTTCTCCAAATGTAACGATAGTCATTATGGCCAAACAGTTCAATTTTAGTTTCATCAGACCACAGGACATGTCTCCAAAAATGTAGGTCTTTGTTCCTGTATGCAATTTAAAACTTTAATTTGGATTTTATATGTTTCTTTTGGAGTAATGGCTTCTTCTTGGCATAGTGGCCTTTCAGCCCATATTGATACAGTACTCGTTCACTGTGGATAATGACACAATCTTACCGGCTTCTGCCAGCATATTCAAAACATCTTTTGTTCTTGGGTTGATATGCATATGTCGGACCAAAGCACATTCATTTCTGAGACACAGAACCTGTCTCCTTCCTGAGAAGTATGATGGCTGGACATTCAGGTATCTGGAAATTGCACCCAAGGATGCTCCAGACTTGTGCAAGTTCACAGTTCTCTTCCTGATTTCTTTAGACTTTCCCATGATGTTACACACAGAAGCAGTGTGTTACTGGTATGCCTTAAAATACATCCACATGTGTTTCTCTAACTCAGATGTTGCCAATAAACCTATCAAAAGCTTGCCAAAGACATGACATCATCATATGGGCTGTCCCAATTTGTTTAAAGTCATATTAATCCTAATTGACCTAAAACAAGTAGGGTTTATTCTGATTTCATGTCAGATAGTGAGAAAAACATGCATATGTGTCTTTTTATATAGTGTATGTAAACTTAAAGTTTCAACTGTATGTCCATCAAGTTCTACCAAGGGTGGGGAAAATGTGAAAGAATGTGAAAGAAGAGAGGGGGATAGGGAGTTTTTTAAACTCCGTTTCCGCTACTGATGAAGACTTTGGAGCCCATAAAGCAAGAACCAATCTGCCCTAAAGGAAGATTTAATTTCTAATCCCAAAGTTGACATCAGACTGGATCCAGATATTTCATACAGCTACATACAGCTACATAAGTATTAATATTATTCAGTAGTAAGTAGTTGTCTAAGACTTTCCTGAAATTCTCAACTGTTCCTGCTGTAACCAGCTCCTCAGTAGTCCCAGCACTGCCGCTGCCGATCGTTAAGGTCCCAAGTTGATACCGATCGCTAAGCTATTGGCTTGGACCTTGGCCATCAACGATGGTGGCAGAGTCGGGAACTAACTATAAGTGTGTCCTCTGGACGTGCATGCATCTGCGAAGCAGAAAGTGAATGCTCACCACTAGTCAGAGTACTCCGTTGAGCGGCTCACCAGAGTACACAGTACAGGCGGCATGAGAGTGTGTCATCACGCTGCCTGCATGGCATGATGATATCAGGGATCTCGGGAATGTAGAGTCATGATAGTTTTTTATTTTTAATTCACCAATTCGACCTCTCTACCTGCTGGAGGACCTATAACCTACCTATATACCTACTGGGGGACATATAATCTACCCATGCCTGCTGGGGGACCTATAATCTACCTATATACCTACTGGGGGACATATAACCTACCTATATACCTGCTGGGGGACTTATAACCTGCCTATATACCCACTTGGGGGCATAAAACCTGCCTACATACATACTGTTGGACCTATAACCTGCCTGTATACCTACTGGGGAACATATAACCTGCATATATACCTGCTGGGGGACCTATAACCCGCCGCTTAGTATCACCTGCAAAAATAGAAAAAAAGTGCTCTTAATTAGGGATGAGCGATATTATCGCCCCCAAAAAAATCGGCACGGTTTTTTAGGCTTATCGGAAATTTCCGATGACGCGATATTTTAGGTGACAATCTTACAGATAATCTATTACTATCGCGCCATTTTCAGCTTTTTCTGTCATTTTGGCGGCCAGCCAATCAGGATAGAGGGGGGTGAGGAGCATGTACAACGACACCACTTTGCGGAGTATGGATCTCATTGGCTGCAAAAATCACGTGACCTCGTTTTATCTATGAAACTGCATTTCCTGTTTGAGCTCATTCTCTGTCTATGCCACTTCACAGCAGGACGTGTCTGTCTGTTTTAAACCAATAGCTGTTCTAAAAGCTCTGAGAGATAGTCTCTTCTAAACCATCCACCTACCTACATTTTAGAATAGAGTTAGATTAGAGAATTTCACTTCTTATTTAGTTAGAGAAAGTTTTAAAGATATCTACTGTTGTGTGTAGCCGTGGGGCTGCGAAGGGTGGGGGAGGGGGCCGCAGGAGGGGGCTTTGAAAAAAAGGAATTTTTTGCAACTCAGGGTTCTGTGCCCTTGAATTGAAAAAGCATTTTTTACCTTTTTTTGGGCCAGCAGACCTCTGATAGAATAATTTTCACTTTTTTTCCGTTCAAATTTGCAACACTGCGTACAGGTTCCCCCAAAACCGCATAACATCCCTAGAACTTTAAATATTTTTTTTAAAGCGTGCGTCGTTTGCCGCAAAGAGCTCATTTATGCAAATTGTGTTATACATATTTCCGTAAATCGCCGTATCAGGGGGCGGAGGCCGCCACATTAACCCCATAAAACATTTAAATACTCTTATTGCAGTCTTGCGTCTTGTTGGCCATGACCCAATTTGTACCATATTGTGTTATACATATTTGTGTAAAACGGGGGGGGGGGGAAGCCCCCAAATTTTAATACAGTAATTTTTAAAATACTCTTGTTGAAGTCCGTCCACTTTTGTGCTAGACTCAACGTACCTATTGTTTAAACATTTTTAATAGAAAATTTACGCCGTACCAGGGGTGCAAGGGCCCGCCATATTAACCATATAACTTTTAAAATCTCTTATTGCAGCCTCGTTGTTTCCGCAAAATCTCTTTTGTGCGCATATTTTTCTATACATATTTTAAGTAAAAAACGCCGTTGTCATGGCAAAGGCCACCATAAAAAACCATATAACATTTAAATACTCTTATTGCGTCCGTGCGCCCTGTTTTGGCGCAGAGACTCAGTTGTACCATATTGGTTATACATATTTGATAGAAAATTAACCCCGAGTCATGGTGCAAGGGCCCCCATAAAAAACCATAAACATTAAATACTTATTGCAGTCCGTGCGTCTGTTTCCGCAAAGAGCTCATTTTTACGCAATTGTTGTATACATATTTGAAAGAAATTACCCCTTTTTTCGTGGTGCAAGGGCCACCAAAAAATCCATATAACTTAAATACCTATTGCAGTCCTGCTCTGTTTGGTGCAAGAGCTAGTTGTAGCAATTGTTTATACATATTTGAGGTAAAAAAGCTTTGTCATAGTGCAAGGCTGCCAATTAATCCCTTTAACATTTAAAATACCTTTTGCAGTCTGCGCGTCTTTTTTGGCATATAGAGCCATTGTACCATATTGTTTTAACAATTTTGATTAAATTACCCGTTTGAGTGTGCAAAGGGCCCCCATTTTAAACTATAAAACATTTAAATACTCTTATTGCAGTCCGTGCGTATTTTTGGGCGCAGAGAGCTCATTTTGTAAATATTTGTTATACATATTTGATAGAAATTTTACGCCTGATCAGGGGGCAAAGGGCCCGCCATATTAACCCAAAATAACTTTAAATACTTTTTTTGCGTCCGTGCGTCTTTTGGCGCAAAAGGGCCTTTGTACACATATTGTCTATACATATATATAAATTACGCCTGTAGTCATAGTGCAAGGCCGCCTATTAACCAAAAACATTTACATACACTTATTGCAGTCCGTGCACTGTTTGCCGCTAGGCCATTGTACGCATATTGTTTTTAAAACATATTTGAAAGATTACGCCGTATCAGTGATGCAAAAGCCGCCATAAATCCATATAACTTTAAAATACCTTTTGCAGTCCGTCGTCTGTTTGGCGCAGAGACTCGTTGTCGCATTTTGTGTTATACAAAAGATATAAATTACGCCTGTTGTCATAGTGCGAAGGCCCCCAATTTTAAACCATAAAATTTAAATACTCTTTTTGCATCCTGCGTCTGTTTGGCGCAAGAGCTCGTTGTACGCATATTGTGTTGTACAATTGATAGAAATTACGCCTTTTGTAGGGGCAAGGCGCCGTATTAACCAATAACATTAAATACTCTTTTTGATCCTGAGTATGTTTGGCACATAGAGCTCTTTTGTATGCATTTGGGTTTTATACATATTTGATTGTAAATTACGCCTTTTTCATGTGCAAAGGGCGCCGTATTAAAATCCATAAACATTTAAATACTCTTATTGCGCCGTGATAGTTTGGCGCATAGAGCTTTGATGCATATTGTGTTAACAATTTGATTGTAAATTACGCCTTAGTCAGGGGGCGAAGGCCGCCATATTAACCATAAACATTTAAATACTCTTATTAAAATCCGGGTCGTTTGGCGCAAAGCTCATTGTACCTAATGTGTCATCATATTTCCTATAAATTGCCCGTAGTCAGTGTGCAAAGGGCCCCATATTAATCCTTTTTTTTTTTAAAACATTTAAATACTCTTATTGCAGTCTGCCGTTTGGCCAAAAGACTCAGTTGTACCATAAGTTTAAATTTTTAAAAGAAAATTTACGCCTGTAGTCAGTAGTGCAAGGCCCCCTATAATCCATATAACATTTTAAAACTCTATTGCATTCCGGCGTCTGGTTGGCGCATAGAGCTCAGTTGTACGAAATTTTGGTTATACTATTTGATATAAATTACCCTATTGTCAGGGGGGTGCGACGGCCGCCATTTTAACCATAAACTTTTTAAACTCTTATTGCAGCCGTGCGTCTTTTGGCGCAGAGAGCTCAGTACCATATTGGTTGTACATTTTTTGATAGTAAATTACCCCTTTAATCAGTGATGCAAGGCCCCAATTAACCATATAAATTTAAAAACCTTATTAAGTCCGTGCATCTGTTGGCGCGAGACTCAGTTGTCGCATTTGTGTTATAATTTTTCCTTTTAAATTACCCTTTTAGTCAGTGTGAAAAGGGCCCGCCTATTAATCCAAAACGTTTAAATACTCTTTTTGCGGGTCATGCATCTGTTTGGCCAAAGCTCATTTACCATTTTTTATAAATATTTGATTGTAAATTACCCTGAGTCAGTGCGCGAAGGCCCGCCATATTAATCCATAAACTTTAAATACTCTTATTGCGGCGAAACTTTTTGGGGCGCAAGAGCTCAGTTTACGCATATTTGAAATACATATTTGATAGTAAAAACCCTGTAGTCAGGGTGCAATGCCCCATATTAATCTATAAATTTTAAAAATACTTTTTTTGCAGTCCGTGCTCTTTTTTGGCGCAGAGAGCTCATTGTACACAATTGTGTTATACATTTTTGTTTGTAAATATGCCTGTTGTCATAGGGAAGGCCCGTAAAATCCATATAAATTTAAATACTCTTATTGCAGTCCGTGATAGTTTGCGCATAGAGCTCAGTTGTACCAAAATTTTTATACATTTTGATGTAAATTACCCGTAGTCAGGGGGGAAAGGCCGCCAATTAACCATAAAAAAAAAAAACAAAATACCTTTTTGCAGTCCGGCGTCGTTTGGCGCAGAGAGCTCAGTTGTACACAAATTTGTCATCATTTTTTCCTAGTAAATTACGACTTTTTACAGTGGTGCAAAGGGCCGCCATAAAACCCAATAACATTTAAATACCTTTTGCATCCGTGCGTCGGTTGGCGCTAAGCCTTGACCAATTGGTATACATTTTTGATATTTAAATTTAACCCTATTGTCATGTGCACACCCGCCATTTTAATCCAAAAAACATTTATATACTTTTAATTGCAGTCCGTGCGTCTTTTTTGGGCCCCAAGAGCTCTTGCACATATTGTGTTATACATATTTGATAGAAAATTTACGCCTTTGTCAAAAGTCAACCCTCCCCGATTAATCCTATAACATTTAAATACCTTATTGCATCCGTGAGTATGTTGGCCTAGAGCTCATTGTACGCAATTTTTATACAATTTTATTGTAAATTACCCCTTAGCAGTGGTGCAAAGGGCCCCCAAATTTTAATCCATAAAACATTTAAATACCTATTGCATCCGTGCGTTGTTTGGCGCAGAAGCCATTTACACTATTGTGTCAACATATTTCCTATAAATTACGACGTTTACAGTGGTGCGAAGCCGCCAATTAACCCAAAAAAAATTTATAACTCTTATTCGTCCGGCATCTTTTTTGCCGCAAAAGCTCAGTTGACGCAAATTGGTTTTTTACATATTTTGATAGAAAATTTACGCCGTAGCCTAAGCGAAGCGCCATTTTAAAACCAGAAAACTTTTAAAATACTCTTATTAAGTCCGTGCTCTTTTTGGGGCGCAGAGACTCATTTACCAAAAATGTGTTATACATTTTTTCAGAAAATTTGCGCCTTACAGGGGTGCAAAGGGCCCGCCGTTTAATCCATATAACTTTTAAAAATACTCTTTTTCGGGTCGTGCATCTTTGCCAAGGGGTCAGTTGTACGAAATTTTGTTTTTATACATATTTGATAGTAAATTACCCTGTTTCAGTGGTGCAAGGCCGCCATTTTTAACCATAAACTTTTAAATAATCTTTTTAATACGTCGTCTGGTTGGCGTATAGAGCCAGTTGACGCATATTGTGTTTACATTTTAATGTAAAATTACGACTTTGTCATGGTGCGAAGGCCCAATTTTAACCATATAACATTTAAAACTCTTAGGGCATCCGTGATCTGTTTGCCACAAAGAGCTAGTTTTACGCATATGTTTTAAAACATATTTGATAGTAAATTACGTTTTATCAGTGAGCGAAAGCCGCCATTTTTAATCCAGAAACATTTTAAATACTCTTTTTTGAGTCCGTGCGTCTTTTTTGGCGAGAGAGCCAGTTTACCTTTTGTGTCATACATATTTCCTAGTAAATCGCGCCTGTAAGTGGTGCAAGGCCCCATATTAATCCATATAACTCTTAATACTTCAATTCACTCATGCGTCTCATTTGGTGCTAACGGCATTTGTACGAATTTGGAAAACAAAATTGCTAGTCCACGGCATTTTTGTAAATCTCGGGGACTAAGGGAAGAACACTGTGATTTTGTGTTACAGTTTTTCCACCAGACAGCATTTACAGTTTAATTAAAACAAACTGTTTTTTAACCCTAGTTGACTTTTGGGAAAAAAAAAGGGGGATTTAAAAATAGCGTATTTGCCGTTTTTTCATAAGAACTGTAAAAAACCATCCATACCTTTTAAATTTTTTTTTTTTCTAAACATGGAGCAAACTGCAGAGGTAAGCGACCCAAAAGGGGGGTGTGGGACGGGGAGGAAAGGGGTACAGAGAAGGGCTCCTTCATGCTGTTGAAACAGCAAGCCGGGGACGTTTTTTTGAAAGGACCGCCAGGCCTGTTATTGGGGGGTCGGGCCCTGGAATCTCAGTAAGAACACTCGCCAACTGTTCCCATGGTTTAAAAGCAACCTGCATCCAGCATCTTACCTCCTCGCCCCCCAGTCACGGCTACAAATGTTTCCATCACCGAAAGCATCCGTCCAACATGAACGAAGGCACCCAAATGCAACCATGTACCCACCTTTTTGGGGATAATCCATTTTTGAAACCCCTTTGATGAAAAAATGCGGTTGTGTCAGAAGGCACTTAAAAAATCAAGAGCCAAAGAGGGATTTTGTCTGCTCTGTTTTCCCAATCCTGATGCCACAGAGGAGGGAAAAGCCTTCAATCGCAAAAATCCCCGGGGGGGTCGACAACCCTTGCAGTGCCTTTTTGCTTTGTAGCCCGCCGCTCCGGGAGTAGAATGTCAGACGGGGGGGGAATCACCTGTGTTGAAATCATATAAAATTTTTGATGACCACATTCGGACCAACGGGGTCTTTTCACAAATTTCTTGCGACCCCGCTTCATACTGGACGGGAAAAGATAGGGGTAGTGTCATACAGGTCCCGCCTCAAAAAGGGAGAGGGCGGTTGCACAAGTCCCTGAGATTACCCCGCCACCATGACGCAAAAACCCCCCTCCCCCTTTATCACCTTTAAAAGGCCGGGACCTCTAAACCGGCCCCTTTTTCGATCAACCTCGATACACACAGATGTCATTTGCCCCCTTTTTTTTTTTTTTTTTGTGAAATTTTTTTTTTTTTTTTTTTTCCCAATTTTTTTTTTATTTTTTTTTTTTTTGCCGCAGAAAAAGGTCTTAGGTGTTTAACCACCCCCAACATTCTATCACATGAAAACAATGCAAGTTGAAATGGAGGGAACATTTTGGCGAAAAAAACCACCCCCGTCCAGGTTTCCAACCACGTCACACCCTCTGTCTCCGCCTCCTCCGCCACTTCCAAGCCAAAACTTCCCAGCTCCCATGTCTCTCAGCATCAGACAAGGATCAGCCCCCCTTTAGCCTCCACAATACCCATCCCAAACCCAGCACCCCCAAAGGTCACAGCCTACCCCTTTTCTCCTTCCCCCAGTTTGACCTGAATGCCGTACTGTGGCCGTCTAGCAGCCACCTTCTGTCTACCATTTTTGGGGGCAAAGAAACACTTTAACCCCAAACCTCCCAAAGCCAAAAACCTCAATTCGGCATTGCAAGGGTTTGGGGCCCTTTGGGAAATTTTGCCTTTCCGTCTATGGACACGAGGGGGTTTCCCCAACATCAGGCCCTTTCCCACCCCCAATACCAATCCCCAAAACAGGGGGATTTTCTTTTCCAAAAAGCCCTCCCTGCCCCCGGCCAACATGTGCATCTAAAATCTAAAGCGCGTTGTCTGCATCGTTCCTGCCCAAGTCCCCAACCCCCCCGATACAGGGACAAGTAAGCAGGGCCAAAGGGCCCCGCTATATCTTTTGTGCAGCTCACGGGAGCGGGAGGGATGTCTCTGGTGTAAATGTTGGCTCTCACTGGGCGAAACTCTTTTCCCAAAAACTGAAAGGAAATGGTGTAGATTTTTCCCCCCCAAGGGTCCACTGGAAGAAACATGTCCCCAAAGAGAAAAAAGGGCCCGTTTTAAAAATTAATCTGTCTTGGAGACCGCCCAACACACAGGTCGGGAGCTTTTGGACGGCCTTCGCAACAAGAACAAGCGCGGCGGGGAAAACAAAAACCCTTTGTCCCAAAGGCAGGTGGTGGGGCGATAACGCCCAAAAACTTTTCCCGGGCTCCCCTTTAAAGATCGGAAAGGCGGGAGCCCACCCCTTGCCTGGCACCGTAAAGAACCCCCGTCGCCAAAAATTTTAAACAAAAGTCTACCCGGGCCCCTGGACTGCCTCCCTCAAAAAGGGGCCCCGGGTTCGGGAGCTCTACTTCCGCATTCGAACCCACTTCTTTCCCCGGCTGGCTGCTTTACAGCGTCAGCTCGGCCCCCCCCCGCACCATCTCACTGTTACGTGGCAACACGCGGGAAAATTACCCCCCCACATGCTCCAGCGATTGTGGCAGCAGCGCAATGCCATTCGCAGTACGAAGTGACACCCCTGATCTGCCAAGCCCGGGGGGGCGGGAAAAACGGGGGGGGGGGGGTTTGAGCCACCGAGAGTGGAGTGCAGGTGAAAGAGCTCTGTACATCATTGAGAGTTAGTGTTGAGCGTATTGCGATGGCTATCGAGATCGATCGATTTCGATAGTCGGCCGCCTAGTTCGATATAGGTTTTTTCGATAGTGAGCGTCGATTATGACGATGGACCGTTAAAGGTCTATTGGGAGAGCAACAAAAAACCTTCATGTATTACACCCAAACAAGGCTTGGAGAAGTGAAATGAACATCCACAACAGTCAAATGGATACGTGCTCATTTAGGCAACTCAACTTAGGTTATAAAAGTCACAGAAAAAATGTCACAGACCATTCTACAATCCCTGTCTTGTACCACAGCCTGACCCCTTAAACCTGCATCACCCACAAATTATTGGAAATGTGCCAGAAGGCCTTTGATTTGACTATAAATCTTACTTGATACTGGATTTGAATAACCAATGTCTTGGGCCACAGCTGAGCCCAAAACTGCATGACCCCAAATTTTAAAAGTGCCGGTAAAAGGAGTCTTTCAACCAACCATTTAGTTTCACTGGACATTGACTATTACCTGTCCTGGGCCACAGCCATGAGCCCAAAAACTGCATGACCCCACATTAATAAGTGCTGGAAAAAAAAGGAGTCTTTAACCACCTTTTTCAGTTTCCACTGGACATTGACTATACATGTCCTGGGCCACGCATGACCAGTGGCCGGAGTTACTGGGGTGCGGTGAGAGCCACAGCTGGAGTAGTCACTCTTTTTAACACGCAGGGCTTAAAATGACCTGATGGCGCGAGCTACGAAAACTGCGTGCTGAAGAAGATGTGCGGAAGCGGAAGTGTGAGAACTCCAGCCTTCCTCGTACAACGAGTCATACCTTTCGTAGCGATGTGTCCCTCACGAATGAGTGTGGAACAAATGAGCTTCAACTTGGAATACTGGTGGTTATGCTCTGTTACACCCAGGTTGCCTTTTTATTTGCAATCTTTTCTCTCATTTTACTCAATTGTGCTGGCGGAAATTGGTCTCTGTTACTTTGTTTCTGTCGGGCTCCTGACTCCATGTCTATGAATTACCTACATATGGTCAAGTATTTCCTGTACCTCCCTTGTACAATTCTGAGGGAATTGTTTTAACTGCTTATTTTGTACTTGCAAGTTTTTTAGTATTTATTTCTTGAAAAACAAATTTTTTAAAAATAGGATGGCAATCCCACCATGTCTTGTTTTCTTTTTTTCATTGTAGTTAATGGGTTTGTCTCCAATACAGGATTGATAGCTATGTTAAGATCTTGCAAAACAAGTCATTTTGCAATTGTGTCCATTAACAGTGTCTAACTATTCATGTTTCTGACAGCACCAATACCCTTGAGCACTCTTGATATTGTGAAGAACAATTGTTGTTAGAAACAACATTTTTTAGAATAGGACCTGTAGTAATAGCAGCATTTTCACAGCAAAATGCCCCCAAAAAAATTCAATGCATGAACCTTGAGCCACTTGGCAATTGTGAAGAAACAAATGTCTGTATTAGAAACACATTTTTTAGAATAGGACCAGCTAGTTTAGCTGCATGTCACAGCAAAATGCCAAAAATTCAATGCATGTACCCTTGAGCACTTTGGACAATTGTGAAGAAACAAATGTTGTTAGAAACAATTTTTTAGGATAGGACCTGTTAGTTAGCTGATGTTCACAGCAAAATGCCCAAAAATTCAATGCAGACCCATGAGCACTGTTGGACAATTGTGAAGAACAAATTTCTGTTAGAGGAAACAACATTTTTTTTATATATAGGACCTGTGAGTATTGCGGAATTCAAAGCTGCTTGACCCAAAAAATTTAAAAATTACTTCTCCAGCCCACTGTTAAAATTGTGAGGGAGAAATTGCCACTTAGAAGCCACATTTCTGTTCCAAAGGAACATGATTATGCTGTATTCTCAGCCTAACTTGACCCAAAAAATTTATAATATTGACCATAATTATTGCTGTCATCTCACAGCAACATGACCCTCAAAACTATTGACCATGCCGAAAAACTTCTTAAGATAAAGTGTGTAAATGGAATACGGTGTTGTCATGAATCCTGTGCTGTCTTATACAGTTCCTTCAGCAAAAACCAGCAAAAATGAACTGTTGGAAAAATGGAATAACAAATTGCAAGTAAGAAGGATTCATTTTAAAAAAAAGTTTTCAAGAGACATTTTCTGTTTGAAAGGAATGTGAAGTAGACGGCAACTAATCGGTGACTCGGAATTAGGGCCACAACATCATCAGAGATCATGGCCTGATTCCATCTTGATGAAAGGCAAACGTCACATTATCTGTGGGAAAGGCGGGTGCGTTTTGTCTGTAATGATCTCCAGCTGTGATGAAGTAGCTCAGATTAATGACGTGGTGTGGGCAAGGACAAAACCTCTATGGGAGGTGGATGTAGCCAGCAGGGCCATTCGTCAGTTTTGGATAACCAGAAGTTATTGGGTCCGGAAACATGCAAAAAAACATCGGTGGTGTTCGAGACTGCATATAGTGTTGCACCATGATTTACTTAAGTGATTCTGTGTGTTGGATGTGTGCCCTGCACTTGCATGCATTGGTGAGGTTGGTAAAAAAATTGCCAGAGGTCAACCATTAGGTTTGCCACCTTGCGCCTGCTGCTGCCCCGCTACGCTACTTGGCACTCTATGCTGTCGTCGCTAATGTTGTTCCACCGTGACATTTGTGGGAAGTGAGCAGACACAACAGATGTTCAGTTTGATCAATCAGCAAGGTCTCATTTCCTGCATTTTATCTCTATTTTGGGTGGGTGGGAGGAAAAGTTGCTGATTTTTGTTTTGTACGGGGATCAGGAGGTCGGCACCACAGTAACTGTTGTTTCATTTTGATGGCTTACTGCGAGGTTCTTGTTGGAGAAATGGGCATCAAGCCTATTGTGAGAGAGGGAAGCCTTGATTTCCTAAGCATCTGGGTCGGGGGGCACTGCATAACTCATCTTCCTCATTTCCTCCTACGCTCAAATTCGCGCAACCTCTTTCCAAGCAGGGATGCAGGATATAATCATCGGTGTCCTAGGAGTACTCCTCCTCCACCATTCCTACTCTGCTGCCTTCCGGCACAGCTTCAACACAGCCTGACGCTGGAGATGATGCACCCTGTGAGATGATGCGCAACCTTGCATAGATTGGACCCCGAACCACCTGCCTAATGAAGGACCGATGGAAATTGATGAACACTGTCGGGCCTTGAGGATTTGACGGAAGAGAAAGGCTCGTGTCCGCATCTTGTCGTTCTCCTCTCCGTTCGCTGCGGGGACCTGTTGTTCAGAGTGTCACAAGTTTCGTTCCAGATTCCTGAACTAAGATCAACCACAATGCTCATGCTGGACAAGGGCCATTGTCCGCATGCGGGCACATTTGCGGTGGGCTTTCTTCCAAAATGGAAGGATGGTGCAGAGTCTTTCACCTTGCCTCCACTCTGGTGGTTCAAAACCCGAGGGTCCGTACCGGTGCTTGTCAGGCCATGTGTCACTTCGTAATGCGTAATGGCATTGCGCTGCTGCACATATCGTGGGTGAGAATGTGTGAAGGTGCTGGAATTCCAGCGTGTGATTTGCCACGTCAACAATGAGGACTGTTGACGGGGAGGGCCGAGCTGACGCTGCAACGCAGCCAGGCGGGGACGAAGCAGGGGTCTCTGCCGATCGGCGAAGTGAGAACTCAGACTTCGTGCCTTCTTCAGCAGGGCAGTCAGACCAGGGTTAGCTCTTTAGAAATTTCTGGATGACAAGGTTATGCACTTGTGCCAGGCAAAGGGATTGTGCTCCAGGCCTACTTGTTCTAAGGGCGGCCAGCAGATTTCGCCCGTTATCGCACACCACCTTGCCTTGCACAAGGTTCTGTCACCCAGCCAAGCGTCGGTCTCGTTGCTCTAGGAGCCGTCCACAGCTCCGACCTGTGTGTGGACGGTCTCCAAGGCAGTATTAATTTCAAACTAGGCCTGGTGTCTTGGGGCTTCGTTGATGCACCAGAGGGACTTGGCGGGAAAGTGCTGACCATCCCTGCGGTTTTGAAGAGCGTGCGCGAGCCTGAGAGCACCGTCACCCCCAGAGACATCCACCCAGCTCACAGCTGAGCTTGTCCAGCGATCATAGCGGCCTTGGCCGTTGTTAATAGGTCCATGTGTCGGTGGTGAGATGGACTTTTCCGCAAGATGCAGACAACGGCTTGAAATTTTAGAGACACGTGGCTGGCCAGGAGGGACGGCTTTTCTGGCAAAGAAATGCCTGCTCGGCATCTGGTATTGGGGGCGAGGGAGGGCAATGAATTGGCGGAACCATCTTGTGTTCCACAGAAGGAAGGCAACATTTCCAAGGCAAAAGCCTGGCATGCGACATTCGGCTTTTGCTTTGGGTTGTGGTTTGGGTTAAAGTGTTTTTCTGCTCCCAAACTGGTAGAGCTGAGGCTGGCTGCTAGGATTGAGCTGTTCAGGAGTGAGAGTCGTCAAACTGGGGAAGGAGAAGGGGTTGGATGGGTTCTTGTGGTGTGGTGGTACTCTGGCGACGGGGTGGAGGCTGAACGGGAGGACTGCATCCTGATCATGGACTTGAGAGACATGGGCAGCTGAGGATACGCTGGTGGAGCGGGTGGGCGGAGGAGGGTGGAGGCGGAGACAGAGGGTTGTGACAGTGGTTGGTGGCCGGCGTCGGTCTGGCCATGTTTTGGCCAAGTGTCCCTCCTCATTTCACTATGCATTCGCTGATGTGACTAGACATGTTGGTGGTGGTTTAAACCCATTAAGGGTTCTGTGCCTCTTACTTATGCGTTTACGACAAATGGCGGCATTTATGCATCGCTGGGTGAATCAGAGGCTTGCTAAAGAAGGCCCAGGTTGCGAGGTACTGGACCATCTTTGACGGCGAATATGCGAGGGCTGGGGGGTTTGCGCTGACGTGGGCTGGCTCGGAATATATCAGCGGAATTCTGCGACGCCCTCTCCTTTTTGTGCGGACCGTATTGTCTTACCCATCGTCTACTCCCTCGTCCAATGATGAGTGTCGCAAGCAAATTCTGCGAAAAAGACAGGATGGATCGCAAAGTCGTCATCATCTCTCTAATCATCAACACAGGTGACTTTGGTTCGTCGTGACTTTTCTGCATCCAGAAGATGCGGGGCTCAAGCAGGGGACACTGCAAGGCGTTGCCGAGCAGGGATTTTTGACGAGTTCAGACCGGCTTCCTTCACCTCATTGATGGCATTAAGTAAACATGGGCGTCAGAGCAGACTAAATAATCCTTTGATCTTTTAACTTGCCTTTGACCCCACCGCTTTTTGTCATCAAAGAGGTCTTCAGACAATGGATTATCCACAGTGGGTGGGTTACACGAGTTGACCTTTGGGTGCTTTCATGTCGGGACGGATGTGGATGATGCTGGATTACGACATTTGTGGACCGTGACTGCGAGGACGAGGAGTAAAGACTGCTAGGATATGGTTGGCATTAACCACTGAAGGGACACGATTGGCGACGTTGTTCTTACCTAGATTCCAGGGCCTGACCCAGCGATGAAAGGCTGCGGTCACTGCAAACTGGACGATCCGCTGGATGCGTGTTGTCGCCAGACTGGAACGGAGCACCTTTTCGTCCCTTTACTCATGTCGCTACACTCTTTGCTCGCTTACCACCTGATTACGTCCTGTTCAGAATATAAACATTTGAGAGAAGGTATGGAATTAGTTTTGGAATGTCCTATTAAAGACGGGCAAATCACAGATATTTCTCAAATCCCTCTAATCAAAAATAAAAATTGTGGATTCAAATTTAACTGCAAGGTGTCTATCAACAAATCTGGCCTTGGGCAAAAGTCCAAAAAACAGTATCTGTTATGTTTTGGTTAATTAAACGAGTATTTTTTGCACTTTCAATTCACCTGTGGTTGAATATAGATTGCTTGCTTTTATGATTTACGTCAGTTGCTGCGTCAGAGTGATGACAATTGCTGGGTGTGCAAAAAGTCAAATAAACACGTTAAATGTTATGTTTTTGGATAATAAAAGATATTTTTGCAACTTTCATTCACCTGTGGTGAATATGATTTGCTGTTTTAGAATATACGCTAGAGCTGAGGTCATATGAACATTGTGGGAGCGCAGAAAGTAAAAACAACACGTAAACTGTTATGTTTTGGTATTAATAATCGATATTTTTGCACCCTTTCATTTCACCTTGTGGTGATTTATAGAATTGCTGTTTTTTAAGATTTACGTAGTATGGCTGCAGTCTATGAAAACAATGTGGGTGTGCCAAAGTAAAAAAAAAACCACGTAATGTTATGTTTTGATATAATAAACGGTATTTTTTGCACCTTTCAATTTCAGCTGTGGTGATTTTAGTATTGCTGTTTAAAGATTTACGTTAGATGGCGTCAATGAACATTGTGGGTGCCGCAAAAGTAAAAAAAACCACGTAGAACTGTTTTTGTTTTGGTATAATTAACGGTATTTTTTGCAACACTTTCAATTCTCCGTGGTGAATTTTGAATTGCTGTTTTAAGATTTACGTTGATGCTGAGTCCAATGAACATGCTGGGTGCGCAAAAGTCAAAAAACACGTAATGTTATGTTTTTGTATAATAAACGTATTTTTATGCACCTTTCAATTCATCCTGTGGTTGAATATAGAATTGCTGTTTTAAGATTTACGTAGATGCTGAGTCATGTACAATGCATGGGGTGTTGCAAAAGTCAAAAAAACGTAACTGTTCATGGTTTTGATATAATAATCTGTAATTTTTTTGCACCCTTTCAGTTTCAATGTGGTGAAATAAGAATTGGCTGTTTTAAGATTTTCGTAGATGCTGGTCAATGAACATTGCTGGGTTGCGCCAAACGTCAAAAAAACACCGTTAACTGTTGTTGTTTTCGTACGATACACGGTATTTTTGGCATAAACAAACCTGTGTGACTACAGATTGCTGGATTGTAATTTAACTGCAAGGTGGATAGATCAACAGTCACAGGTGTTGTAATGGGTAAAATTGAAATGAACACTATTGAAATGTCTATAATGATAATACAAAAAGTAGGGTTTTGCAGCTAACAAAGAGGACCTGCAGTTACTAGATATGATGTGTATCCAAGATAATTCAGGATGCCCATTATCCCAGGAATAATAATATTTCAATAAGCAAACTGTTAATAATAAGATATCCACTACAATGTATACACTAAGTCTTGGCTGAAACTTTCTCAGTTGTTCTTTATAGATAGGCTTGTCCGTGTTCGCCCGCGGGGGCCCCACCCCCCCGGCTCCCACCGCCGTGAATTTAAGCTGGGTAGATGCTGCTTTAAAATTCTTAGCTAACTACTAAAATCTTCAAATCTCTAATCTAACTTAGATTGGAAGGCATCACAGCTAATGTAGAGTTTCTCTGTGCAGGAAATAGGACCTAATTTCGCTGAGCTGTGTTTGGCCTCGGCAGAGTGCAGGTCCTCTCCCTATGAGGACGCTGGAGAGACACTGAGGCTGTGAAACAGGAAACGTGTTCTATGTAAAACGAGGTCATGTGATTTTTCCAGCAATCGCAAACCATACTCCTCCCCAGTCTGACGTCGCACAACTTCTCACCTCTCTATTCTGTAAATCTGATTTGCTGGCCGCCAACATTACAGAAGGCGAGAAAAAAGGGAGCGATCTAGTAGGATGATGCAAGATTTTAACCATAATTATCGCATGATCTGGAGATTTCGTTTCACCATAAAAACCTTGCCGATTTCAACTTTGTCGATAAAAATCGCTCAACACTAATTGGGAGTTTTGAAGAAGACCAATAGGTCAGTGCGGACATGACCTTGTCCAGCATGAGCATGTGGTAATCTTAGTTCTGAACACTCTGTTGGACACTCTGAAACAGCACCACCAGCGACGGAGGAGGAGACGATGCATGTGTACACCTGTCACAACCATGCCAGTGTACACCTGTGTTCACATGTTGTTACAGAAAAAAAAATTTGTGCAGAACCATACGTTGCATTTGGCATTTATTGCTTTTAACTTATACAGGGAGGAGTGGATGGCCTCCATTTTGTTTTTTTGAACCCTGCCCACCTCCAACAGGTTACTATATCAGTGCAGTATGCTTACAAAGTGGTGCCTTTTTTTCTCTCTGGATTATGCGATGTTTGTGGACCAATGAGATGGTCGAACTGGAACTAAAATAGATCAGGGCCACCTGCATTGGAGTCGCGTTGAAAGTCAAGGTGACTCTTAAACAGTTTTGATCAAAAACATGTGAACTAAGAACATCAAGTTTTTTTCATGCATTGTAGGATAGCATAAATGCTTTTTGGAGCTTTCCATGTTTTTGTTGCGTTGCTCTTTTGGAGGAGGAGACGTGACTACAGATGCGGTCACAGAACAGAAACCTTTCTCTCCGTCGAATAACAGATGGCCGACAGTTTCACAACTTTTTCGGTCTGCATTAGGCTTGAGGTTCGGGGTCCAGGGCGTGTGCAAGGCGGCGCCTCAGCTATCAGGGTAAGATCTGAGGCAAGTCTGGGATATGTTGAACTGAGGCGGAGGAGCGGAGGAGGAGGATGAGGTATTACTGGACACCGACGTTACCGATGTCCCTGCATTGGAAAGAGGTTTAGCATGGATTTGAGGTGGAGGAGGAAGATGAGGAAGATCTATTGCTAGATGCCCTCGACCCTGAGGCTTTGGAAATTCAAGGTTCATTCTCTCCATGAGTGTTTGGATGCGCTCATGACGCCAACATGATCTCGCATTAAGGCCATCATAATGAAACAACAGTACCTTGGTGGCCAACCTCCTCGATCCAGGTACAAAGCGAAACTCAGGCACTTGCCTTTCCACCCTCCCAAATAGAGAGTAAAATGCAGGAATTGGAGACCGTTGCAGAGTTGATCAATGGAGACCTTGTTGGGTTGCCTTCAACGTTCTTCAAATGTACACGGGTTGGAACAACCTTCACCAAGTGACAGCAGTAGAGTGACCAAGTGAGCCGCAGCAGCAAACTGGCATTGTGGCTGAAAGCCTAATGGTTGACCTCTGGCAATCCTTATTACCTCATCACCAAACGCCATAGAATGCAAGGGCACACAATTACAACAACATTAGTATAGACCGGGCCTTTACATAATGAAGTGCACGATATCTGCGTCTTCTTACACACGATTGTTTTTCGGTTTTGTTCCGGACCAATCGACTTGGAGTATCAAAAATGGATGAAATGGCCCGAGATAGCTCGCCCAACATCGAGGGTGTGTTGTCCTGCCCAGCAGCCAGAACGGATATCTGAGCGGACCTTCGCTCAGCCTGGTGGAGTCATTACAGACAAACGCATCCGGCTTTCCACTGATTAATGTGGATCGTTTGGACTTTCATCAGATGAATTCAGGCGTTCGATCTCTGATGTTGTGGGCCCAGTGCCAAGGTCAACTGAATTAGTTGCAGTGTTATACTTCACATTCCTCTTCAAACAGAAATGGTCCTTTGAAAAAAACATTTTTAAATGTTCATTTCTTACTGCAATTTTTATTCTCAGTTCCCAAAACAGGTCATTTTGCTGGTTTTTGCGTTGAGTGGAGACTATAAACAGACACCAATTGTTACTTGGTTTCTTGAAAAAAACGTCGATATTCCATTTACTCACTTCTTATTAAAATTTTTCGCACTGTCAATGGTTTTTGGGGGGTCTTGGTGCTGTGATGAGATACTGCTATATTTCAAGGTCCATTGAACAGAAATGTGGCTTTCTCCTCACAATTTTTAACGTGGATGAGAAGTCATTGTTATATTTTTTTTGGTCTTGCTGCTGTGAATTACAGCTATATACTGGATCTATTTTTAAAAAATGTGGATTTTTAACAGACATTTGTCTTTACAATTATCAAGATTGGCCAAAGGCTTATGTTTTAATTTTTGGGGGCATGTTGCTGTGAAATACAGATATACTACAGGTCTATTATAAAAAATGTGATTTCTAAAAGGGACATTTGCTCTTCCAATTGTCAAGAGTGGCCAGAGGTTCTGTTTTGAATTTTTGGGGGCAAATTTCTGTGAAATACAGCTTTACTACAGGGTACTTTATAAATAATGTGGTTTCTACACAGATACATTGTTTACTCTTCACAATTGTCATCCAGTGGCCCAAGCGGGTCATGTTTTGACTTTTTGGGGGCAAATTGCGTGAAATATGCTATACTACAGGTTCCTATTATAAAAAATGTGGTTTCTAACATGGACATGTGCTCTTCACAATTGTCAACTGTGCCAAAGGTCATTGTGTTTGAATTTTCGGGGGGAATGTTTGTGGGGAAATACAGCTATACTAACAGGGTCTAATTGTAAAAAATGTGTTTTTTAACAGACATTTGTTCTTCACATTGTTAACAGTGGCTTGAAGGGTAATGTTTTGAATTTTATGTGCATTGGTGTGTCAAAAACAGGAATAGTAGGACACTGTTAATGGACAAATATTTGCAAAAATGGACTTGTTTTGCATGTCTTTAACATAGTTGCATCCTGTAGTGGGAAAACCAATTTAATACATTTAAATAAAAGTAAACAAGACGTGGTGGGATTCCATCCTATTTTAAAAATGTGTTTCTAGATTTAAACTACTAAAAAAAATTGTATGTACAAAATATCTGATTACAATTATTCCTCGAATTGTACAAGGGAGGTAGCTGGAAGACTTGAACAGTTGAGGTTATTCAGAAGGCATGGAGTATGGAGCAACATTCGCCACCCAAGAACCAGAGGACGTTTTCCTCCAGCATGATTGGAGTAATTAAAAGAGAATAATAAAGTAAAAAAAAAGGGCACTGGGTGGAACAGGAGTGTCAACCAGCATTTCAAGTGAAGCTCAATTGGTCCGCATCATACGGAGGGTCAAGCGCTCTCGTAGAGGCATAATTTCTCAGCGGCTACCCAGGTCTTGACTTGTGTACTGAGGAAAGATGGAGGTATTTGGCTCACACTTCGCTTCCGCACTCTGCCTTCAGACAATGTTTTCATTGTGCTGGTCATTAAGGCATTTTTGCTGTGTTAATAGGATGACGGATGCCAGACTGGCTCTCACCGCACCCACTGTAACTCGGCCCTGCTAGCTGAACTTGCGTGATAAATAGATGACGAACACCAGCCTGGGCTTCAACGCACCATGTAATCCGACACTGCTAGCTGAACGCTGCTATGTCCAGTTTACTGCCTCACCTGTTTGATCAGTAATTTCTTCAACCCACTTGACAGAGAATGCAGGATTTTCAGACAGGCCTCGTTAAACCTACTGGGGACATCTGTTTCTTTTGTTCACATTCTAATGTCGATGGTGGGAAAATTCCAACACGCTGTCTGGTTCTTATGCCGCAGCAGTGTTGGAAAACTAGTTGTTTTTAATTGTAGTTTATTTCTTTTTGCTTACTTTTTGATGATGGTCTTAAAGGGCCCCTGTGCTGGTTTTGTTTCCATGCTGCGTTACAGCATATCGGTAGTCAATGTCCTTTTCACTTGAATTACTGCTTCAAAGACTACTTTTTCGGCACTTTTTAAATTGTGGGTCATGCAGGTTTGAAAGTTCATTTGCTCGGTCCAGAACAGTTAAATCATGTCAGTTCAACTATAATGGTGGTCAAAGGACTCTTTTTCAGGCCTTTTTAATCTGTGGGACATGCAGAGTTGAGGAGGGTCATGCTGCGGTCCAGGACAGGCATAGTCAATTTCAGTACATCTAAAATGGTGGTTCAAAGACTCCTTTTGCCTGGCACTTGTTATCCTGTGGGTCAGGTAGATTAAGGGGTCATGAGTGGTCCAGGACAGGTATGTAATGTCCAGTTTCAACTAAAATGGTGGTTGAAAGACTCACCTTTTCCAGCAACTTTTAATCTGTGGGTCAGACAGGTTTATAGGGTCATGTACGTTCGGACAGGGTAGTCAATGTCCAGATATCTAAATTGTGGTTCAATATTAATGCCTTCTGGATCTTTTTAATTTGTGGGTCATGCAGGTTTAAGATTCATGCTGTGGTACAGTACAGGGATAGTGAAGAGTCTGTGACTTTTTTTTTCGGTGACTCTTGTTGCTAATGGTTTTTCCTTTTTGGTGGGGGGCCTTATTGATGTTAGCTCGTATCAGTTTTCCCGTTGTGCTTGTTAATTCCAGCTTTTCACCCCTGTCTTGGGTGTAAGTATGAGCTCTTTGTTCCTTCCCATAGACTTTATGGTCATACGTGCGATTATTATCCTATTCTATTATCTATCGGCTTGGATATCGGCATGATTTATTGCCGATATGAATATGATAACAGATATCGATAGTTGACACAATCGTCATCACTACTCTTAACTACCCTCACCTTGTTCATTAATAAAACACAGGGCCACAGTATGAAAAACTGTCTTGGTCTAAGTACTTTTCCTTGTGGACTTAGCATCAGGTTCACAATTTCATTTCATATAGTGCTCTGAAAAATGAAGGGCGCTCTCTGATTGGTTTGCTATGGGCACAAGAAAAGTCTTAGTCAGACGTTTTCATACTGTCCCCCATATGATTAAATGAGGTCCAGTATCATGAGCCTTGCGGGTCTCACCACCTATAACCCGGGACCATTCAGAGTAGGAATCATTTACCACCACTCTCTATGATCCAATAGTCAGTTTTTAATCCAATTAAACACTGTTATTTCTAACCCAATAGTCTTTAATTTAATTAACAGACGCTAATGAGAGAGTGTCAAACGTCTCTTCAAAGTCTTAAAAAATAACATAACCACAGCCACATATCGACTTTAATTCACCTGTTCATAAAAAACGATCAGGTGGGTCTGACAACTTCTGTTATATTCAGCCACATAACCATGTACAGTTGTGCTCTAAAGTTGACATACCCCGGCAGAATTTTTGCTTCCTTGGCCTTTTTTCAGAG
Source organism: Phyllomedusa bahiana (assembly GCA_025379985.1). Taxonomy (NCBI): domain Eukaryota; kingdom Metazoa; phylum Chordata; class Amphibia; order Anura; family Hylidae; genus Phyllomedusa; species Phyllomedusa bahiana. The sequence continues at coordinate 30,823 of JAODAL010022243.1, read as the reverse complement.
AATATGAATGATAACACAAAAACTTTTTTTCCACTCATGGTTAGTGGTTGGGTGAAGCCATTTGATTGTCAAACTACTGTGTTTTCTCTTTTTAAATCATAATGACAACCAAAAACATCCAAATGACTGGTCAAAAGTTCACATACATCAGTTCTTAATACTGTGTATTGCCCCTCTAACTCAATGGACAGCTTGAGTCTTTTTGGTAGTTGTGGATGAGGCTCTTTATTTTCCTAGATGGAAAAAGCTGCCCATTCTTCTGGCAAAAAAAGACTCAGTTCCGGTAAATTTCTGGGCTGTTCTTGCTCTGAACTGTGATAATATATGGATGTAAAGGCACTCCACGATTGTCGCTCTGATCGGTGCGAGTAAGGATATATTTCCACTATTATAATCATCAAATTGACTCTGCACCTCACAGATTGTATGAATGCGAAAGAACAAAATTTTATATGATTTCTCTACAGGCTCAAAAATTTCATCAGTATTCATGGACTATATTTAATGAAGTTTCGGGTCATCAGATATTTCTTCAAATAGGCACTAAAGGATGAAGTATACCAGTAAATTTCAGTGGCTCTCGTCTTATTTGGGCTACTCCCCTATTTATTACTGTACTTACTTCTTCCTTTTGTGACTGTTTGAGAAAGATCTCGATGACCAAATTGTCATTATATATAGTCACGGATTACTGATTAATTTTGTAGTCTGTAGTGAAATACGAATAAATTTTGTTCTTTGCATTATAAAATTCTGGAGCAGTGCAGTCAATTTGTGATCTTGCGATGAAACTATGTGCTTGAGTATCTCCCCAGAGTGGGCTCAATGATATTGAGGTTCAAGGAGATGAGATGGCCCTCCCAGAACCTTTCACTTGGTTCTGCTGTAACCCAATGAACAGGTCTACATGGCCTTGGTGTTTTGGGTTAGTTTTCAATTGTGGAACAAGTCAAAGTAGTCATGCGCAGCTTATGACTGGATGAGTGCAAATTTGCCTCAGTCTTTGTTGATAACGTGCTGCATTTATTTCTTAAACTTTGACATGATTTCCTGTGCATTTGTAGCTCACACATCCCCTCAAAAACATCAGCGATACACCTCCCGTGCTTTAAGGCGGAATGGTTTTCTTACATCATAGCCTTGTGGACACTTCTCCAAATTGTAACGTTTTGGGTTGTGGTCAAAAGTTTTAGATTTTGGTCTCATCACTCAAAATTACACTTGTTTCCAGAAGTTTTGTGCCTGTGTCTCGTGCGGTATTTGGCATATTGTAGGTGAGATACTTTGTGGCATTTTGGCAGTAATGGCTTTCTTTGGCGATCGATATTGCAGCCATTTTTCTTCAAGTGCCTCCTTTTTGTGCTAATTGAAACAGCCACACTGCTAGTTTTCAGAGAGTCCTTTATTTTTTAGCTGATGTATTTGTGGGTTATGTCATTGCATCGGAACAATTTTCCTGGAAGTTGTGCCAAAATTATTTGTTGGTTACCTGACCGTGGGTTTGGTTTTTACGACAGCCCCTGATTTTCCATTTGTTAATCACAGTTTGAACATGCGATGACATTATCAATTCCTTGGATATTCTTTTTGTACTGTTTTTACATCTGTTCACTACCAATTCTCTGTTTCTCCATGACCTCAAATCCAGAAACGTTTAGGAGCTGGATGAAAGATTGCAAGAGTCTGTTGATCACAGAACTCACTAGGCTTTTATGCACACACACGGATTACAAGCAACACCGGTCAGAGGTGTGGAGGTTACTTGTAGCCTAAATACCCATTTGGTGTCAATTTGTTGCATGTTATCAGGCCAAAAATCACCAGGGTTTGTAAAACTTTTGATCGGGTCATTTGAATGCTTTTTGGTTGTAATTATGATTTAAACAAAGAAAAAACCAGTAGCTTTCCCAATAAAATGGCTTCACTCAACACTAACAATGAGTGGAAAAATGTTTTTGTGTTATCATTCATATTCTCTGAAAAAAGGCCAAGAAAGCAGAAATTGCCAGGGTGATGGTAAACTTTTTTGCACAACTATCTTATAGTTCCTTTGAGCCCGTCAAATAGTTTTCCACCACTAGAAATGTTAAACTTACTGGTCTATAATGTTTGGGCCAAATATCTAAGTACCCTTTTAGAGATGGTTAACCACATGTGCACTTGAAGAAAATTGCAGTCTTTTGTCTATTATCCGTTAAACAGAATTAAGATTTCAAAAATTAAAGTGCTATTTAAGGTTATTTATTTTTCATCCTGTTTTTAAACTCTGATTTGTTAACTCCACTCTGTTTGGCCTCAGTGCAAGCAGCTTAGTCAGAGCATTTGCTCATCACAAGGGCATTATGGGAAAGGAGTGAGGAAGCTTCTAGCGCATCTTTGGATGTAAACAATTCTCAATTTCTGCTTTTGACCACTGGATCTTTTGGAAAGCAAGAAGATAATATTTAAGCCAAGCCAGCATCACTCATCTGTCTTCAGCCATTTCAGGGTTTTGCCCTCATATGTACAGTGAAGAGCGATGGCTAGCTTGGCTGAGTGGGGAGGCAATGAGTAGCTCAGAAAGGGAAGAAGATTCTCTCCCTTGGGAGAGCCACCTTTATAGGTGTGTGGAAGATTCGAATTTGCCTTTTTGCGTACACGAAAGCATCTTCATATCACAAGGCATTATGGGAAAGGAGCTGAGGACCGCTCTAGCGCCATCTTTTCGGATGTAAACAATATCAATTTGCTTTACAAATCCCTAAGGAGGGATCTTTCCTGTCAAAGCTATGTCAGCAGAGTCCTAGAAGAGGAATTTAAGCACTTGAGACCAGTTAACTACTAAACTAAATTTGTTGCACAGTGGAAAGGAAAATGGTCTTAACTTTATGGCAGTATTTTAATAAAAGCGCAAGAGAATAAGAACCTTGCAACAAATCTATATGCAGCACGCACTCAATTCATAAATCACATGAATAGGGAAAACTCTGGTTTGTTAGTTCATCCTTATAGCCCGGGGCAAAGCAGCTCAGGTCAGAGCTAACTCCATGGTGGATGTTAATTGTGAGGATACACTCTTCTCTCAGACCTCCTAGATGAAGCAAAGGTCCTTTACCAAGCCTTACAGAGGTATATTACCAGTCAGATTTAGATGTCAGTAAGATCCACACTTAATTTTCGAAGATATAAAACTGAGGACCAGGCTCTTTAGCAGTGATATGATGCCTGAGTCATTTAGCAACAGGGGGATGAGGAGTCCTACTAAGGGAAAAGATGCTGCCCTGCCTTAGGGGGCTTAGCTTTCACCGCAGTTAAACTTCTTATAAAAACTATTTTTGTTACCAAATATAACTCCTGTTTTTAATTGATCTTGTTCAAGCTTGTAGGTTGTCTCTACAAGTTGAAGAATTGAGCTGGCTACCGGTCTTCATGGTGGATATGGCTGTTGCAAGTTCGTCCAGAGAACAATAGTACTTGAGAACTAATTTGAAAAGTTAACTGGTGGTTGGTAGTACTAACTGGGATCTTCTATTCAAAAAGACACTTTGGAGGACAAGTATGAACTGATGCAGACACGTAGTTTTTAAATAGCTTTTAGAGCCAGTGTTAGGAATGCGGCAGTATGGATGAACTCTGATCTACATTTTGCTTATCGCAGGTGATGCTGGATAATGTGCTGATTGTAAGCGCAATGGTTGTGCACTAGAAAAGATGTACAGAATTTCATGACTGATTGGCCATGCTAACTAATGTTAATTTCCAATTTTATACATAAAAAAATTAGTTAAAATTAATAATAAATATATATAATCTAAAAAAAGGAATTAAAATTAATTAAATAAAATTAAATTATATAATACTTAATAATAATAATTTAAATAATATAACATTTTAACATTTTTTTTTATTATTGGCCTTTTGTTCCTGAAGGGAGATTTGCACGCTGCACTGAAAAACAGATGGGAAAAAAGGTTTTCAAAAGCTAAGTAAAAGAGCATGTGATTTGAGCATGAGAGTTTGTCTTCTAATCTAGTGGTTGTCTATTTGTAGAGATGGAAGTGAATTATCAAAAAATTCGTGTTCGGTCACTTTGTCGAATTTTCCGACAAACAACAAATAATTAATCGGGACGAATCGCAGTTTAAAAAACAGCTAATTTCACAGGACAGAGCCTGCAGGGTGCTGTAGATACGCCCCCCCTTGGCCATGCTTAAATATGCATAGGGGTGCTTGGTTTGGTCTTCATTACAATGTTGTTTTTAGCATGACAAGCAGATGGACTGCTCCGCTCTTAGTATGACTTCACTATAAAAATTCCCTGGGGAACTTAAGAGGCACAAACTGACCAATAAACTCAAAGCGGAAATGTAGCCTGAAAAAGTCATGCCAGCGAAAGACTGGGGAGAAAAAAACAAAGCTGAGAGCTCAGGTGGCAACACTAGTGACAGAGTTGTGGAGGTGATGGTGGCAGCCCAGCAGCAAGAGTCAGACAGTGGCACAAGGACATTCTGGACGGGTGGCAACCACCGTAATTAGGCCAACAGATTGGCACAATGGAACGGTGTGGAGGTTACGGCTGCAGCCACAGCGCAGCATGAGGTCAGACAGTGGCACAATGAAATTCCTGGAGGCGGCAAAAACAAGGAGGTAGGCCACAGAGTGGACAATGACACCAGTATGGATGGCAAGGCAGCAGCAGCATGAGGTCAGACAGTGGACAATGGACATTATGGATGGTGGCAAAAAATGGAGTAGGCCACAGAGTGGCACAATGACACTGTGTGGAAGGTCGCAGTCCTAGGCAGCAGCAGCATGAGGTCAGGCCGTGGCACGCAATGGACATTCTGGAGGTGGCAAAAAGGGAGTAGGCCACAGAGTGGCACAATGGACACATGTGTGGAGGTCACGGCAGCAGCAGCATGTGGTTCAGACAGTGGCCACAATGACATTTGGAGGTGGCAAAATGGTTTAGGCCGCAGAGCTGTCACAATGGACACAGTGAGGAGGGCCCACGGCAGCAAGCACGGCATGAGGTGGGCAGTGGCACAATGACATTCTGGCAGTGGGCAACAAAACTGGAGTAGGACCACAGAGTGGCACAATGACACAGTGTGGAGGTCACGGCAGAGCAGCATGAGGTCAGTCAGTGGCACAATGACATTTGGAGGTGGCAAAAAATGGTTTTCTAGGCGCAGGAGTGTCACATGACACAGTGTGGAGGGCAGGCAGCAGCCAGGCATGATGTCAGGCGTGGCACAATGACATATCTGGCAGTGGCAAAAAAACGGAGTAGGACAGTAGTGGCACAATGACACAGTGTGAAGGGCACGGCAGCAGCAGCATGAGGTCAGGACAGTGGCACAATGACATTCTGGAGTTGGCAAAAAAACAGGAGTAGGCCAAGAGTTGGCACAATGAACAGTGTGGAGGCACGGCTAGCAGCAGCATGTGATCAGGCAGTGGCACTATGGACATTTTGGAGGTGGCAAAACAGGAGTAGGCCACACGAGTGGACACGACACAGTGGTGTAGGGCACGGCGGCAGCAGCAGCATGAGGTCAGGCAGTGCACAATGGACATTCTGGCGTTGGCAAAAACAGGAGTAGGCCAAAGAGTTGGCACAATGAAGAGACGGAGGTGATGTGGTTGCAGCAGCATAAGGTCAGACAATGGCACATGGAATTCTGGAGGTGGCAAATCAGGAGTAGGCACAGAGGGCACAAAGACAGAGTTGTGGATGGCCAGCCAAGCAGCAGCATGAGGTTCAGGCAGTGGCACTCAATGACATTTGGAGGTGGCAAATCAGGAGTAGGCACAGATGGCAAATGACACATTGTGGAGGGCACGGCAGCAGTTGCCAGAGGTCAGGCAGTGGTACAATGACATTCTGGAGGTGGCAAAAACAGGAGTAGGCCACAGAGTGGCACAATGACAGAGACTGGAGGTGATGGTAGCAGCAGCATAAGGTCAGACAATGGCACAATGACCTTCGGGAGGTGGGCAAAACTGCGTAAGGCACAGAGTGGCACAAAGACAGAGTGATGTGGTTGGCACTGGCAGCAGAAGGATGAGTGTCAGGCAGTGGCAAATCACATTCTAGAGGTGGCAAAAAAAAGGAAGTAGGCCACAGAGTGGCACAATGGACAGAGACTGGAGGTGAGGTTAGCGCAGCATAAGGTCAGACAATGGGAACAATGGACTTTCTGGGAGGTGGCCAAAAAAAAACTGGAGTAGGCCATAGGTGGCACAATGACAAGTGTGGGGACGGCAGCAGTAGCATGAGGCAGGCGAGTGGTACAATTGACATCTGGAGTGTGGCCAAAAACAGTAGTGGCAAAGAGTGGCCACAAATGACAGTTTGAGGGCACGGCGAGCTGCAGCATGAGGTCAGGGCAGTGGCACAATGACATTCTGGAGGTGGCAAAAAAGGAGGTAGGCCACAGAGTTGACAATGAAACGTGTGGAGGGCACGGCAGCGCAGCATGAGAACCAGGGCAGTGGGCACAATGACTTCTGGAGAGTGGCGCAAAAACAGGAGTAGGGCCTGAGTGGCACAATGGAACAGTGTGGAGGGCAAGCAGCAGCATGGAGGTCAGGCGAGTGGCACAATGAATTCTGTCGGTGGCAAAAACAGGAGTAGGCCACAGAGTGGCACAATGACGAGATTGAGGTGATGGCAGCAGCGCATGAGGTCAGAAGTGGCACAATGACATTCTCGGAGTTGGCACAAAAACTGGATGTAGGCCACAGTAGTGGCACAATGACAGAGTGTGTAGGTGATGCCGGCAGGGAGCAACAGCATGTGGTAAGAGTGTGGCGTAGTTAGTGGACACAGTGTGGATGTCACGGCACCTGCAAAGCAGATGAGGTCATAAAGTGGCACAATGACAGAGTGTGGAGGTGGGTGGCAATACCAGTCCCTGGTAAAGATGGTTTGTGGCAGATGGAGAAACTGTCAGCAGATGTCTGGCATCAGGCGGGTGGCGGCATCAGAATAGTGGCTGAGGCAGGTAGTTTGAACCCCGACTCATTTCTCACAGTTTGGTTGAGGCGTCATGGCTGATGTAGTCTGACGCCTAAGGCATTGGTGTGTGGAAATCCTGGCAGATCCACGCCTGATTCATCTTGACAAAGGTCAATCGTTCCAAATTTCCCATGGACAAGCGGGTTCTCCTTGGGGTAATGATGGCCCCCGCCGCACTGAACACCCACTCTGATGCCACACTACTGGCCGGGCAGGACAGCTTCTCCACTGCAAACTCGGCAAGTTGCGGCCACACATCCAGTTTGGCTGCCCAGTAGTTCAGCGGATCTTCTAACTGGGGTGGCAGAGTGCTGTCTAAGTAGGCCACCACTTGTTGATTCAGGGACTGCTCCAGGTCCTGCTGCTGCTGGCGACTACCCTCCTCACTAGGCGGGTGAAGGAAGCTGCTCATCAGTGACTCCATACTTAGGTTGCTGCTGATGGAGCTGGTACTGCTCCTACCCCCCCACCTTCCCCTAGCAGCCGCGGCAGTAGTACGTGAGCGCTGAAAAACACCCCGGTCAGACCTGTCAGATGAGGGACGATGCCGCACATAGGCAGCGGCCAACTGACTACGGAGGATTTACCTATAGTATTTGAGTTTGTCCTCCCTCTCAATAGCTGGGAAAAAGGCTCCCATTTTGGACCGGTAGCGAGGGTCCAATAGGGTGGGGAGCCAGAAGTCATCCCTCTGTCGGATGTTGACTATTTGGCTGTCACTAGCCAGGCAAATCAGCATGCTGCGGGCCATCTGCACAAGTGACTCCGAGGAGCTCCCTGCCTCCATCTCCACTGTATACTGCCACGGTGCTTGCGCGTCATCTGCCTCGTCTTCCTCATCTCCATTTACCTCCTCCAGCTTCTCCTGCTCCTCCTCTCTTGTCACCTGGGTAGAAAATCCACTCATTTCACCAGACAATGCTTCTGCTCCAATGTACTCCTCCTCCTCCATTTCAGTCCCCACCGGACTCATGTGGCCACGAGATGTAGTCGCCACGTCTCCAGTCCCCTGCCCAGACGGATTTTTCAGCATCTGTTCCAGGACATGAAGCAGTGGAATGACGTTATTCATCCCGTAGTCCTGGCGACTGACAAATAACGTTGCCTCCTCGAATGGCCTCAACAAACGGCAGGTGTCACGCATGAGCTGCCACTGGCTGACATCAAAGTTACACAGGGGAGTACTCCTGTCCGCCTGGATCATCAAAAAATCGTTAATGGCCTTTCTCTATTCATACAGTCGGTCCAACATGTGCAGGCTGGAATTCCAACGGGTGGAAACATCGCATAACAGAGTGTGTTGGGGGGAGGCCGTTCTGCCGCTGCATCTTGAGGAGGGTGTTCCTGGCGTTGTAGGAATGGATGAAGTGCATGCACAGTTTCCTGGCCATTTTCAGAATCTTCTGAAGATCGGTGGAAGACTGGACCATCCCTCCTCGGTGCAGCGCGGACACCATGTTCCTCCCATTGTCCGTCTGTCACGTCAAGGGAGGTGCAGTGAGCCCTAACTGGAACCCAGCCCACTGTCCCTGCCTACTTGACGTGCTGCCCTAGGTGGCAGACGGCAACTGGGCGACAGTCCCTGTGCTGCCAAAGTGCTTGGGCCGTCAGAAGGAAGAATAGTCAGACAGTCCGGGTAAATATCAAATAGGAACGCCAAAGCCACAAATAAGAACCAGAGGAATAAACGTAAACAAGCCGAGGTCAAAAGCCAAACAGAAGCGAAGCACAAATTCAGGAGACAAGCCGGGGTCAGGAGAACAGATAAGCAAAACACAATAAACCGAACAAGTACACGAGGTAGCCAGGAATATCACAGACACAGCACCCAGCCTTCAGGGAGTTTAAATGGGATTCCTGGATACCGCCCCTGCAGCTGATTGGAGCGGCCTCCGGGTCCTCCCATTGGCTGGTGCAACTCACCCCCTGTCAGGAGTGGCTGAGCCCCTGTCACTCAGAGTTGTCAGCAGCAAGTGTATCAGGGTGGGATCGTGCATCAGCTGCTGCAGCCTGCAGATCCCTAGAGCCTGAGCACAGCCCAGCCCTGACACCGTCACCATGGTTCCGATTTGCAGTTGGCGCAGAGAAAGCCACACATCAATTTCTTGCTGCATGACGCGGAACAGTTCCTCCCCTGTGTGACTTCGTTCGCCGAGCCAAGCCAGGTGTAGAACTGCATGACACTGCTGTGCCCTACATATGTGATATGATGGAGCAGTACTTGTGGAGGCTGAGATGGTGGTGGTGGAGGAGGAGGAGGCGGACATTGGCGCAGGAGCCGCAGTTTGACAACGTGGAGGAGAAAGCAGCGTCTCCTGTCAAGTTGTTGGTGTGCCTGGGCAGGAAGCACATTCACCCAATGGGCCGTAAAGGACATGTACTGGCCCTGACCGTAGTTACAGCTCCAGACGTCTGCGCTGCCGTGCACCTTGGAACAAACCGATAAGCTCAAGGACTGGCCCACTTTCTGTTCTACATATGTATGAAGTGCTGGTACTGCCTTTTTGAAAAAGAAATTACGGCTTGGAACTCTCCATCTCGGCTCGGCACAAGCCATTAGTTCTCTGAAGAGTCCACCATTTGGAAAGGGAGGGACTGCAGTACCAACAACTTGGACAGTAGCACGGTCAGCTGCTGCACCTTAGGATGGTTGGACGCATACTGTTGTCTCTTTGCAATCGCCTCGCTGAACGACTTCTGACACCATGAGTAGCGAGGAGTTGGAGCATCTGGACCGTGAGATGATGGCAAAGAGAAACAGCTCCCTTCTGCAGAGGTGGTGGAGCCTTGACTGGCTGCAATGGCATGCGTGCCACTGGCGGCTGCTGCTGCTGCGGCGGCAGGATGGACCACCACATCTGAGCCACGTTTCTCACGGGCCACCGGATGGTGACGCTGCATGTGTTGACGCAGGGTCATGGTGCCAACGTTATCTCCCTGGCCATGCTCCACTTTCTTCCCACAGATTCTACATATACCCATATTCGGCTTCTCCAGTGTCTTAGCAATGAACTGTCACACCGCCGACGAGCTGATTTTACTGCCACAGCTCCGCACTGAGTGACTACTGCCGCCGCTGCCTCGCTGAGCCCCTGTGCCGCTACTTTCTTGGATCTGCGAAGCGGGTTTTTTTACCCCGTGGCTGCTTGGCTCCCGACCTCACACTGTTGCTACCCTGATGACTCACGGCCACACAACCCGCTTGCTGGCTGCGTCGCTGCCTGACGCGCAAGCTGACACCCTCTTCTCCTGACGATGATGAAGCCCTTGCTTCACCTGGCTCCCAAGTGCGGTTGGCTACATCATCATCGATTTGTGTTTCATCGTCACTGCTGTCCTTATCACCGGTCTTGGTATGCAGAGGCTGACCCCTCACAACATGACCTCCCATGCCACTCTCCACATCTATACTTTGCCGCCTACTGCAAGAAGCAGTGGACAATGGACCCAATTACTAGCTGCCAACTAGCAGCTGACTGCCCTCCTCAAATTGTTCATCCTCGCTATATAGTGGCGCTGAGCCAGACCACTAGTAGATCTCTGGCTGAGGGAACCGGATGGGACAGAGGCGGGTTGAGGACAGGTGAGGGCCGCTGACCCGCTCCCGGGCCATGCCAACTAAGGGTTGTGTCTGACGTTCCCACCGACTCTTGGCTGGGGTTGTCAGATGTCATCTGGGAGGAAGTGGATGACCTAGTCAACCAATCAAGAACCCTTGGGTTGCTAGTCAGCACACAGCCGCTAGATGACAGCGGCAGTTGTGGCCTCACTGAGTGACCCCTGCTGCGACGTCCCCTTGCTGTGCTGCGACCTGGGCCTGCTCCAGGAATGTTTGTGCCACTGCCACTCGCAGGTGAAGAGCCTGCCACCTCTCTGTCTGACATACTGTTTGTTCTAAAATATACAGACACTGTTTGATGAAGATATCTGTATATGATAAATACACACCCTGTATTTGACTCCAAATGAACCCACTAAGAAGCTTGGGTAACCCTTGGATATAAATTGCGCTCCAAAAATGGGCAGGAAAAATTGACTTGTATGTGCCGTTTAAAAACTCTGTGTATTTTACTGAATATAAAAGCACAAACAGGCTTAATTAACCTTCGGATATGAATTATGTTACAGAATTTCTTCTGTGGCGGTGAAAAACAAAGTTTCTTTTACTGAGTACAACTGCAGAAAAATACTTAGTTAACCCTGGATGTAAATTGTGCAAAAGAATTGAGCAGCCAAAAACTACCAGCTTTGTAGCGTGTTACAATGGCGTGTATTTTACGGTACACAGCAAGAGAAAAACTTGTAATTAACCTTCGGTTATGAATTATGCTACAGGAAAAATGTCTTTTTTGCCGGTGAAAAAGACGGTTTCTTTTAGTCACCACAGCAGCAGAACAACGCTTAATTAACCCCTGGATGTAAATTGCGCAAAAGAATTGAGCAGCCAAAAACTACCAGCTTTGTAGCGTGTTACAATGGCGTGTATTTTACGCTACACAACAAGAGAAAAACTTGTAATTAACCTTCGGTTATGAATTATGCTACAGGAAAAATGTCTTTTTTGCCGGTGAAAAAGACGGTTTCTTTTAGTCACCACAGCAGCAGAACAACGCTTAATTAACCCCTGGATGTAAATTGCGCAAAAGAATTGAGCAGCCAAAAACTACCAGCTTTTTAGCGTGTTACAATGGCGTGTATTTTAAGCTACACAACAAGAGAAAAACTTGTAATTAACCTTCGGTTATGAATTATGCTACAGGAAAAATGTCTTTTTTTGCCGGTGAAAAAGACGGTTTCTTTTAGTCACCACAGCAGCAGAACAACGCTTAATTAACCCCTGGATGTAAATTGCGCAAAAGAATTGAGCAGCCAAAAACTACCAGCTTTGTAGCGTGTTACAATGGCGTGTATTTTACGGTACACAGCAAGAGAAAAACTTGTAATTAACCTTCGGTTGTGAATTATGCTACAGGAAAAATGTATTTTTTGCCGGTGAAAAAGACGGTTTCTTTTAGTCACCACCGCAGCAGAACAACGCTTAATTGACCCCTGGATGTAAACTGCGCAAAAGAATTGGGCAACCAAAAACTACCAGCTTTGTAGCGTGTTACAATAGCGTGTATTTTACGCTACACAAGAAGAGGAAAACTTTTAATTAACCTTTGGTTATGAATTATGCTACAGGAAAAATGTCTTTTTTGCCGGTGAAAAAGACGGTTTCTTTTATTCACCACAGCAGCAGAACAACGCTTAACTAACCCCTGGATGTAAATTGCGCAAAAGAATTGAGCAGCCAAAAATGAAATGGTATTTGTATTGTAAAAACACTGTTTCTTTAAATTAATACAACAGGAACAGGCTTAGATCACCCTTGGATATTCAATGTGCTGTGAGCAGATAGCACTAAAATGTATATGCAGCTGCACTGGACGCACACTGGACTTCAGATCCAATACCCCACAAAATCAGAAATAGAACGTTAAGAGAAGCAGTCTCTGAGACAAGCTGTGACACCCCCCAAAAATCACTGTATAAAAATGATTTTTTTAGTAAGAGATATCAATAGCAGCCGTGGCAGCACCTTCCCTGATCAGTACAGTGAGAGCGGTATGAGCTCCCAGCGTCGCGCCTGGACTTATATAGTGCGGTGACATCACAGAATCCCGCCGGTCTCTGATTGGCTTCATCTCTGCACATCTCATGTAGGCTACGCCCTTCTTCCTCCCAGAGTTCTTTGCCCCATGTAACGCCATTTGCTCGCAGCCATTTTATCAATCAAAAGCACACTTTGTTCACGCCAAGTACCCCAAAGTTCGACTTCGTTCCAAACCGAAGTTTTCCTGAAATTCTAAACGAATTCCACTTCGTTAGAATCAATTTGCCCATCTCTACTCAAAACCCACAAGTAAAAAGAGTCTTGGAACACAAAATGTGTTCCACAGACAGGAAGTGAGCTCACAACCCACAAGTAAAGAGAGTCTTGGAACACAAAATGTGTTCCACTGACAGGACGTGAACACACAGCTAGCAGGAACTGAACCTGCATATGAGAGAGAGTCATGGACTGCACTATGCATTGCACTGACAGGAAGTTAACCCATAAAAAAATGAGTTAACTAGATATATAAGACATACGTGTCATGTGGAGCGCAGATTACACACACAATTAGAAGATGAAAAATGTGAAAAAAGTGATAAACCCAAAAGTGAAAGTGCACAAGTGATTAAGAAGAAAAAATTGTTTTCTTTTAAACAATTGTATGCAACAATATATATGGACCAAAAAAAAAAATGTTTACACAAATATAAATAGTTTAATGTGTTATAAAATTAGTATATACTAAATATATCACAGTGGCATATGTGACATATATGAAGATAAATAGGAAAAAAAACCTCTTTGACAAAAAAAACAACAAAAAAACACATTTACATAAAAAGTTAAATACAATAAGTTAATAAATCACACTGTCAATGTATAGGATACAAATATTAAAAATTAAGTTTACATATAAAATTATACATGCATACAAAACACGATAGTGATACAAATAGTGTGAGACAAAAAAAAACAAAAGAAACCTTGACAACTGCAAGTTTAAATCTAATGAATCAATATATCGTACATAAAAAATGTGTTTTTGGTGTACATACAAAACTATATATACATACAAATAAAAAATAAAAAAACATTATTGTTCTTCTTAGATAGGTATTTTCAGGTAGGTAGACATACATTTGCTTGAAGAGCTAATGGTGATGGGATCAGAAATGTTGACATAGACACTCTGAAAATAAAAAATAAAAACATTAAAATCAACAATATACAAATATATTAACACACAAAAAAAACAGTAAAAACAGAAAGAAATACCAAGACTAAGAATATATAGATAAAGCAACTCTACTCTATAAAAATGGGGCAAAACTCATATGCTAATTTAATCCATGTGGCTTCTTTTTGAGCTAATATTCTTTTCCAATCTCCACCACGAGGAGAGATGATATCCTTGTCAATACCCCAGATTTTCAACAACTTAGTATTACAATCATGTACAACTTCGAAGTGTCTGGGGATAGGTTTTAAATATGCAAGTACATCCACATCACGAGCTGCATAAATGCCCAAAACGTGTTCTCGGATTCTTCTCTTGAATTCCCGTGTGGTAAGACCAACATAGATGAGGTTACATGGACAAGTAGCAAAATAAATTACTCCACTTGTGTTTCAGTTAATATTGTGAGTGATTTTATACTCCTTGGTTTTTGAAGAGTTCCAAAAGATGTTCATAGTTTCAACATTTGTTCATGCAACACATTTGCCACAGGGTTTACATCCCCATTGTGGACCTTTTGAATTAAAATGCCCTAGACGATTTCCTCTGTAGTAACTTCTCACCAAGATGTCACTCAAATTAGGTGATCTACTATAAGTAATCAAAGGTCTCTCGGGTATAAATTCACACAGGTTAGCGTCACTGCGGAGAATTTCCCAAAATCTGTTAAGTGATTGTCTCATGGTTTCACAACCAGAATTGAAAGTAGTGATAAATCTTACCTTATCACTTGATTCCTCTTGACAACGATTTTTAAAAAGGTCTTGTCTTCTTGAAGATCTCGCTCTAAAATAAGCTCTTTCTATATCCATTTTTCGATAACCTCTATCTCTAAATCTCACACTGAGTTCTTCAGCTCTCTTTTCAAAAAATTGTGTAGTGGAACAAATCCTCTTCAACCTTAAAAATTGACCAACTGGGATATTACGTTTAAGGTTTCTTGGATGGAACGATTTTGCATTCAAGAGAGAATTTGTAGCTGTCTTTTTTTAGATAGAGATCAGAGGTAACAAATCCAGTTTCATCAACATGAAGTTGTATGTCAAGGAAATCAATAGCACTGCGGCCATATTTGAAAGTGAGCTTGATGTTTAAATCATTCTTGTTAAGGATGTCCATAAATGTCTGTAACTCTGCAACAGAACCCTGCCAGACAAACAAAATGTCATCAATAAAATGACACCAATATTGCACTTTTTCTATTAACGGTATTGGATCTGTACAAAAAATAATTCTTTCCCAATAACCAAGGAACAGATTAGCGTAAGATGGGGCGCATGCTGCCCCCATGGCTGTCCCTTGTATTTGCAGATAAACAGATTCCCGAAAAAGAAAAAAATAGTGTGTTAGAGCAAATTCAAGCACTTCAATAATCAGATCACAAAGATCTTTTTTAAGATCTGAGATATATAAAAAACTTTTTGATGCCAACAAACCGTCAGAATGACGTATGGAGGTGTAGAGGGATTCCACATCATATGTAATCAAAATCATATCATTATCAAGTTGTAAATGTTCCATTTTAAGAAGTACATCATTTGTATCCTTAATAAATGACAGGAGGGTCTCAACAACTGGATGAAGAAAATACTCAATGAATTTGCATAACGGTTCACATAGACTATTGCAACTAGATACAATAGGGCGTCCTGGAGGAGAGGTGACATTTTTATGAACCTTAGGTAATAAGTATAAACATGCAATTTGTGAATTTAAATTGATCAAATACGACATCTGTCGTTCTGTCAGAAGAGAATTATCAACTGCTTTATGAAGAATGGATTTCAGTTCCTCCAAAAATTGATTAGTGGGGTCAAAAGATAATTTTTTATAACATTCAACATTACGTAACTGTTTTAATGCTTCCTTCTCATAAAGCCTAGTGGGCCACAACACCACATTTCCACCTTTGTCAGATGGTTTGATCAAAACATCTTTCATAGACTTCAATTGTTGAAGTGCCACTATCTGATCTTAAGTAAGATTATCTCCTTTCAAATGTGAACTAATTTTGACAAAATCAGATGTTACTAGTTTAACAAAAAGATCTATATGAGGAAAAATAGCCAGTGGTGGAAATTTTTTTGATGAAGGAATAATAGACTGAGGAAACTTACTTGTGTCAGAGCCATTTTGCTCATCCAAAAGAGATTGTAAATTGCGTACAGCCTCTTGTTCAGCTGAAGATGAAAGTCCTGTTACATTTTTTTTATGAAGTTTTTTCAAAGCAAGCTTACGTGCAAATATTTGAAGGTCCTTTACCGCTGTAAATGAATTAAAACGAGAGGTTAGAACAAATGTTAACCCTAAACTTAATACTTCCAATTGGGACGATGTTAATATTTTATCTGACAAATTAATTACCTTCAATGGAGTCTGAGCTGGTGTATTTTGATCATCTTGTGGTCATCTCTTGCTATTGGAAGAGCGTTTAAAGTTGTCAGCTTTCCTTTTGGAAAATCTTCGAATCCCTCTGACACTGTAAGAATGTGAAGATGAAGATTCCCCTCCAGTGGAAGATTGGGAAGAAGTTGATTGTGTTCGATAACGAGAGCCAACTGCATTTCTCTGCCATTTATAAATCTGTCCTGATAGCATGTCTGTGAGGTCTCTTTGAAATTTTTTAAGTTTAATTGTTTTCAGTTCTTTCTCCCATTGTATGGAAACCTCATTAATCTCTTTGTGGAAAATATCCATATCTGTTTTAGAAATATTTTTACCAAGTTCAAGCTCCATTTCCTTAAGTTGTTGGTTAATTGAATCAAGAGTTTCACCATTAAAATCAATAATCAATCCCATCAAGGCAAGCGAGCAATTTCCACAAATTTCCATCCATTTTTGAGTAAAATCATTTTTATCGTTTCCATAGGATGGAAATATTTGAACTCTTAGACTCCTTGGAATCATTTTTTTAGAAATATATTTACATAAAGAGTTCTTGTTCCACCAAATTTTCATCCGTTTATGTGCTAACTGCAATTGTATTCAGTAAAAGAAAGGTTGTTTTTCACCGTCAAAGAAGAAATTTTGCCTGTAGCATAATTCATATCCGTAGGTTAATTACGAGTTTTTCTGTTGTTGTGTTCCGTGAAATACACGCCGTTCCGTGAAATACACCAAGCTGGTAATTGTTGGTAGCACATTTCTTTTGCACAATTTACATCCAAGGGTTAACTAATTATTTTTCTGCGGTTGTATTCAGTAAAAGAAAGGTTGTTTTTCACCGCCAAAGAAGAAATTTTGCCTGTAGCATAATTCATATCCGAAGGTTAATTAAGCCTGTTTGTGCTTTTATATTCAGTAAAATACACAGTGTTTTTAAACGGCACATACAAGTAAATTTTTCCTGGCCATTTGTGGAGCGCAATTTATATCCAAGGGTTACCCAAGCTTGTTAGTGGGTTCATTTGGAGTCAAATACAGGGTGTGTATTTATCATATACAGATATCTTCATTAAACAAAGTCTGTACATTTTAGAACAAACAGTATGTCAGACAGAGAGGTGGCAGGCTCTTCACATGTGAGTGGCAGTGGCACAAACATTCCTGGAGCAGGCCCAGGTCACAGCACAGCAAGGGGACGTCGCAGCAGGGGTCACTCGGTGAGGCCAGAACTGCCGGTGTCATCTAGCGGCCGTGTGTTGTTCAGCAACCCAATGGTTCTTGATTGGTTGACTAGGTCATCCACTTCCTCCCAGATGACATCTGACAACCCCAGCCAAGAGTTGGTGGGAACGTCAGACACAACCCTTAGTTGGCATGGCCCAGGAGCGGGTCAGCGGCCCTCACCTGGCCTCAACCCGCCTCTGTCCCATCCGGTTCCCTCAGCCAGAGATCTACTAAGTGGTCTGGGCTCAGCGGCACTATACATCGAGGAAGAACAATTTGAGGAGGGCAGTCAGCAGCTACTTGGCAGCAAAGAAATGGGGCCAATATCCCCTGCTTCTTGCAGTAGGCGGCAAAGTATAGATGTGGAGAGTGGCATGGGAGGTCATGTTGTGAGGGGTCAGCCTCTGCATACCAAGACCGGTGATGAGGACAGCAGTGACGATGAAACACAAATCGATGATGAAGTAGCCGACCGCACTTGGGAGCCTGGCTTCATCATCGTCAGGAGAAGAGGGCGTCAGCTTGCGCTTCAGGCAGCGACGCAGCCAGCAAGTGGGTTGTGTGGCCGTGAGTCAGCAGGTTAGCAGCAGTGTGAGGTCAGGAGCCAAGCGGCCACGGGATAGAAAACCCGCTTCGCAGGTCCAAGAAAGTAGCGGCACAGGGGCTCAGCAAGGCAGCGGCGGTAGTAGTCACTCAGTGTGGAGTGTTGGCGGTAAAATCAGCTACTCGGTGGTGTGACAGTTCTTTGCTAAGACACCGTTCAGGGCCAGTACATGTCCTTTACGGCCCACTGGGTGAATGTGCTTCCTGCCCAGGCACACCAACAACTTGGACAGGAGACGCCGCTTTCTCCTCCACGTTGTCAAACTGCTGCTCATGCGCCAATGTCCGCCTCCTCCTCCTCAACCACCACCACCATCTCAGTCTCCACAAGTGCTACTCCATCATACCACATGTGTAGGGCACAGCGGTGTCACGCAGTTCTACACCTGGCTTCCCTCGGTGAACGAAGTCACACAGGGGAGATACTGCTCTGCGTCATGCAGCAAGAAATCGATGTGTGGCTTTCTCCGCGCCAACTGCAAATCGGAACCATAGTGACGGACAATGGGAGGAACATGGTGTCCGCGCTGCACCGAGGAGGGATGGTCCATGCGCCCTGCATGGCGCACATGTTCAATCTGATTGTGAAAAGGTTCCTGAAGTCTTCCACCGATCTTCAGAAGATTCTGAAAATGGCCAGGAAACTGTGCATGCACTTCATCCATTCCTACAAAGCCAGGAACACCCTCCTTGAGTTGCAGCTGCAGAACGGCCTCCCCCAACAAACACTGATATGCGATGTTGGACCGACTGTATGAACAGAGAAAGGCCATTAATGATTTTTTTGATGATCCCGGCGGACAGGCATACAGGAGTACTCCCCTGTGTAACTTTGAGGTCAGCCAGTGGCAGTTCAAGCGTAACACTTGCCGTTTGCTGAGGCCATTCGAGGAGGCGACGATATTTGTCAGTCGCCAGGACTACGGGATGAATAACGTCATTCCACTGCTTCATGACCTGGAACAGATGCTGAAAAATCTGGCTCGGCAGGGGACTAGAGACGTGGCGACTACATCTTGCGGCCACATGAGTCCGGTGGGGACTGAACTGGAGGAGGAGGACATTGGAGCAAAAACATTGTCTGGTGAAATGAGTGGATTTTCTACCTAGGTGACAGGAGAGGAGGAGCAGGAGCAGCTGGAGGAGGTAGATGGAGATGAGAAAGACGAGGCAGATGACCCGCAAGCACCCTGGCAGTATACAGTGGAGATGGAGGCAGGGAGCCCCTCGGAGTCACTTGTGCAGATGGCCAGCAGCATGCTGATTTGCCTGTCGAGTGACAGCCAACTAGTCAGCATCTGGCAGAGGGATGACTTCTGGCTCTCCACCCTATTGGACCCTCTCTACTGGTCCAATATGGGAGCCTTTTTCCCAGCTGCTGAGAGGGAGCACAAACTCAAATACTATAGGGAATTCCTCCGTAGTCAGTTGGCCGCTGCCTATGTGCGGCATCGTCCCTCCTCTGACCGGTCTGACCGGGGGTTCCTCAGCGCTCACGTACTACTGCCGCGGCTGCTGGGGGAAGGTGGGGGGATAGGAGCAGTACCAGCTCCATCAGCAGCAACCTAAGTCACTGATGAGCAGCTTCCTTCACCCGCCTAGTGAGGAGGGCAGTCGCCAGCAGCAGCAGCAGGACCTTGAGAAGTCCCTGATCCAACAGGTGGTGGCCTACTTAGACAGCACTCTGCCACCCCAGTTAGAAGATCCGCTGGACTACTGGGAAGCCAAACTGGATGTGTGGCCGCAACTTGCCGAGTTTGCAGTGGAGAAGCTATCCTGCCCGGCCAGTATTGTGGCATCAGAGCGGGTGTTCAGTGCTGCGGGGGCCATCGTTACCCCAAGGAGAACCCGCTTGTCCACGGAAAAATGTGGAACGACTGACCTTTGTCAAGAGGAATCAAGATGCATCGGCCAGGATTTCCACACACCAATGACTTAGGCGTCAGATTACATCAGCCATGACGCCTCACCAAAACTTTGAGAATGAGTCTGAATTCAAACTACCTGCCTCAGCCACTATTCTGATGCCGCCACCCGTCTGATGCCACACATCTGCTGACAGTTTTTCCATCTGCCACCAACCATCTTTACCAGGGACTGGTATTGCCACCCACCTCCACACTGTCATTGTGCCACTCTATGACCTCATGCTGCTGCTGCTGTTGCTGGTGCAGTGACATCCACACTGTGTCATTGTGCCTCTCTCTGACCTCATGCTGCTGCTGCTCTTGTTGCTGCTGCTGCGGTCACCTCCACACCCTGTCATTGTGTCACTCTCTGACCTCATGCTACTGCTGCCGTCACCTCCACACTCTGTCATTGTGCCACTGTCTGACCTCATGCTGCTGCTGTGGCTGCTGCCGTGACCTCCACACTGTGTCATTGTGCCACTCTGACCTCATGCTGCTGTGGCTATCACCTCCACTCTCTGTCATTGTGCCACTCTGTATCCTACTACTGTTTTGCCACCTCCAGAATGTCATTGTGCCACTGTCTGACCTCATGCTGCAGCTGTTGCTCCTGCCGTCACTTCCGCTCTCTGTCATTGTGCCACTCTGTGGCCTACTCCTGTTTGAGCCACCTCCACACTCTGTCATTGTGCCACTGTCTGACCTCATGCTGCTGCTGTGGCTGCTGCCGTGACCTCCACTCTGTCATTGTGCCACTCTTTGGCCTACTCCTGTTTGTGCCACCTCCACACTGTGTCATTGTGCCACTGTCTGACCTCATGCTGCTGCTGTGGCTGCTGCCGTGACCTACACACTCTGTCATTGTGCCACTGTCTCAACTCATGCTGCTGCTGTGGCTGCTGCCGTGACCTACCCACTGTGTCATTGTGCCACTCTGTGGCCTACTCCTGTTTGTGCCACCTCCACACTCTGTCATTGTGCCACTGTCTGACCTCATGCTGCTGCTGTGGCTGCTGCCGTGACCTCCACACTGTGACATTGTGCCACTCTGTGGCCTACTCCTGTTTGTGCCACCTCCACACTGTGTCATTGTGCCACTGTCTGACCTCATGCTGCTGCTGTGGCTGCTGCCGTGACCTACACACTCTGTCATTGTGCCACTGTCTAACCTCATGCTGCTGCTGTGGCTGCTGCCGTGACCTACAAACTGTGTCATTGTGCCACTCTGTGGCCTACTCCTGTTTTTGCCACCTCCAGATGGTCATTGTGCCACTGTCTGACCTCATGCTGCTGCTTTGGCTGCTGCTGTGACTTACACACTTTGTCATTGTGCCACTCTTTGGCCTACTCGTGTTTTTGACACCACTTGATTGTCATTGTGCCACTGTCTGACCTCATGCTGCTGCTGTGGCTGCTGCCGTGACCTACACACTGTGTCATTGTGCCCCTGTCTGACCTCATGCTGCTGCTGTGGCTGCTGCCGTGACCTATACACTGTGTCATTGTGCCACTCTGTGGCCTACTCCTGTTTTTGCCACCTCCAAAATGTCATTGTGCCACTGTCTGACCTCATGCTGCTGTGACTGCTGCCTTCACCTCCACACTCTGTCACTCTGTGGCCTACTGATGTTGCCACCTGAGCCCTCAGCTTGTTTTTCTCCAGCTGTCGCTTCCATGACTTTATCAGGCTACATTCCCGCTTCAGTTTTTTGGTCAGTTTTGCCCTCTTAAGCGCCCAGGGAATTTTATAGTGAAGCGATTCTAAGAGCGGCGGCAGTCATATGCGTGTCATACTAAAACACAGCATTGTATGAAGACCAAACCAAGCTCCCTCTGCATATTTAAGCATGGCACAACGTTCTACAGCACCCTACAGGCCCTGTGCAGCCTGGAAATAGCTGTTTTTTAACGCGATTCGTTTCGGACCGAAAATAATTTTGTCGGAAAATTCGGCGAGGTCGGCGAATCGAATTTTTGAGAAACTCGCCCATCTCTACATGTTATCATCTACATAACTGAATATAAAATTCTGCAGAAATCCAAAATCTGGATATGTATTTTTTTACTGAGTGTATCTCCATCCTTTTTTATTACCGATTGATTGGCCATCATAGTCACTGTCATCATTTCATTGTAATTACCTTGCTGTTTCATGTATTACATAATGAAACCACTATGTGTACACAAGTAGATTAATCAGACAAGACTGAACTGAAATGACAGAAACATACAGTTTTGTTAATTTTGTTTTAGGATCCATATAAGTTCACCATCCAAAATTGTTTACACGGATCTAATCAGCATCTATTTATAATAGAAAATTAGTTGACACACTGCCTGATGTAACTCACATTGTGTTAAATGATTTGGGGCACTTTTTTCACCTAAGAATTATGATTATAGGACTGCTAAGTAAAACTAAAATGCTGTTTTTTTTTTACATATTTGGAGCATGTATACTTCCAATATTTCCCCCGGCAACAACAGCTGGTGCTTGCAGAAGTTGGATCTAATCGTAAGATAACCCTTTAAATTCTATGCTGACAATTTGCAGTTTTGTGTCAAATAGATCTACAGGCACTATGAAGGTATAGCAAGAAATTAATTAACACAGTATTCTGGACTCAAAACAGCAGGCAAAATGATACTCAAACTTATATTCTTTATTGCAGCACAGAAATGATGATAATGATGTTTACAGGTGATGTAAACTAAAATTAGTTGTATTGTTAAAGGGGTTTTCCACTATAAAGATCAATAACATCACACCAGCCTAGAGCACAAGTTCCTGGTTGATGGGGTTCAGACTGCCAGTTAACCCATGTGGCTTCTTCACATTTATTCCCTGGATTTTGAAGATTACTGGTTACATTCTATTTCACAGAACCAGGTCTGTAATGGTTCGGTAGATTCGCTGGACCACCGCAAGCGATGATAATTAAGCCACGCCAGGGAGCGGAGTCTAAGTAGCCCCCGGTATTCACCAGACCCCCGCAAAGCGGGATACTTGTGCGGCATGAGCACCGGGTTGCTACCCCCCCGACATGACTTGTTTGCGATGGGGGCCGGGGGTAAGGTGGTACAAACAAAATCCAGAAGGCTAGTCGGGGACAGGCGGAGGTAGGGGGCGGCTGAGGTTCGTGGTCAGGACACAGAAGGTCAGGGCGGCGGCAAACAGGCAAGGTCAGGAAACGTAGCGGAACGGCTGGTACACGGTAATCAGACAGGACCCCAAAACTCTAAAGCTAGGCAACCACAAAAAAACAATTGGCAGAGATGCTGGGGGCGTATTCCTAAATAGGTCAGCGGCCCAAAATAACTAATTACCGGGGCCCGGGGGCCCTTTAAATCCAACCAGCCTCGCGCGCGCCCGCCCTAAAGCGGGTACCGCGGGGCGGCCGGAAAGGCAGGAGCAGCGGGGACGGGAAAATTTAGCCGGGCCCGGGGCCCAGGCGCGGGGGGGATTGTGCGAGGAGCCCGGGCACCCTTCCCGGGACCCCCTGCGGGCAGGGGGGGCCGGGGGGGGCGACGGCACCCGCGCCAGCCCCCCATGACATTACCCCCCCCCCCCTTAGGTTCTCCCCTTTTTTTACGGAATTTAGAGGGGAGGCAGGTGACAATTAGCCTCCGGTTCCCATGAATGCTCCTGGGCCCAAACCCCTTCCATCAATCAAAAGAACCCCCTTTTCCCCCTCACTGCTTCTCCCCCAGCACCTCCTTGCCCTTAAAGATGTTATCGGGTTTGGCCAAAAGGAAAAGGGACAATCCAGGGGAGAAGCGATTCGCACCCAGGCTTGAGGAGCAAACTGGAAACGTTCGGGATAGCGAGAGGGAAGCGGACTTGTGGGACCCCGGATTTATTTGCCGAAGTCAACAAAAGGGCCAAATACTTATGGCCTAACTTATAATGGGAACCTTGAAACGAATGTTTTTGGCGGCAAAAAAACTCTATCACCGGGTTTAAATAGGGGCGGGGGGTCACGGAAACCTGTTGGCCGGGATTTTGGGTGCATCGGGGCCCCCGTAAAAGACCCTTCCCCTGATTTTCCCCAAAGTCCCCTTGATGTCTCCACCTGAGCATCCACGGCGGGAACGGAAGAGGTAGCCGGGGGAGAGGGGGGGGGGAGTAGCTCAAAACAAAAAAAAAAAGGGAAAAAGCTCCAGCGGACCCCGAGTCTAGGAATTATTGAGAATTCCCCCCAAGGGAGGGGGTCAAAACCAGTTATCTGAGGGGCGGAACAAAATGTCGTAGGTGGGTGCCTAAAACTTGGTTTAACCCTCACTACCCCCCGTTAGTTTGAGGGGGGTATGCGACAAAGTTAGCTAACCTGAAAATTACCACTAGACCCGGCAGAATTCGAAAGAAACGGACCACCCTATCCGAGACATACAATGGGGACCGTGTAAACGAAAAATGGCTGAAAAGTGTGGGCAACGGGCGGAAAGGGGGAAAACCCCGGGCAGAGGAAAAAAAATGTGAGAAATCTTCGAGAATCTATCTGTAAACCCCCGATGCGTGTTTCCAGGGGAGGGGGGAGGTCCTAAAACAAATTCCAGGCTACATGGGCCCAAAGGGTCTTTCTGGCCCCGGGAGAGGCTGAAGCAGACCTCGGCTGATGAGGGATTTATTAGGGGGCACAGGAGGTACAGGCCAGGACAAAGTCTCAACTTTTGAGAGAGAGTAGCCCCCAAATTAATAACGAGCGATTAGCTGCGGACTTAGGATCCGGGGTGACCCCTGTTCGTGGGGGATGTTCCCACTTCGGACCGAGGCCGATCAGGGGCGTCGTAGGTCTTCCCAGGAGGAAAATGTTGAAGGCCCACGGAGGCTCCCTTTAGGGGGCTTTCCCGGGGGAATTATTGTGAAAGAGGGGGGCCCCAAAGCCCACGGGTTTCCGAGGTCGAGAAGCATTTGCTCGAGTTTCCCAGTCCGAAAGGGAGAAGAAAATCAAGGGGGCAAAAAAAAGTGCCCCCAACTGGTTGCCAGGGTTCAGTCACTGGGCAGACTGCAGATAAAAGTTTTTTTGTGATGGGTAAATATATCGATGGGGTGGGGACTCTCTAGAAAGGTGTCTTTCCCTAAGGCTAACTTAACGGCCAGGGAAAAATTTGCGATCACCATATATAAAATTCTTTTTAGTGGGGGGAAGGGTTTTTTAAAAACCCCAATACGCAGTTTCCCAAAGGGGGACTTCAAAGGGGGACAGGCCCGCACCTAAGGGAGGGGTCCACTTCAGGGCAAACGGGCGCTGCGTGTCCGGGGCGGGCAGAACCTGGAAACAGAAACGAAACTGTTTTTTGGGGGTCAAACTTCTTGGGCTTCGGGCGGGCCAAGATTTAGGGTTTGGGATTTTTCTTCGTAAGGCCACAGCGGGGGCCCCCACGGGAAAATGCGGGACGAAAGTCTAAATAATTTGCTAGCCGCAGAAACGTTGGATAAGGAAGGGGCCCCCGGTCAGGCCATTGAAGATAGAGACTTTGGGGGGCCTTTTGAGACTCGTCCGAGACAGTACCCCAGGAAGGGAAAATGGTGCGTTCAAACAATCATTTCTCCAGTTTGGCATTAACTGGTGGCACGGGAAATTTTTAGCACCTTCGGACATGGAGGCGGGGATTTCCAGGGCAGGAGAGAAAATTTGGGTGTCATCAGGGGACGTAACACAAAGTAAGGAGATCGCGGGGGGATCCGTTACAAAATTTTTTGGGGCACCCCCGGGGCTTTTTCAAGGCCAAAAGGGAGACAAATATTCAAAATGGCCATCTGGTATTAAAGGCCCCCACTCGTCGCCTTCACGGGTACGAATTTTGTTTTATGTCCCGAAATCCAACTTGGGAAAAAAATTTTTTGCGCCACGCAGGCGATCGAAAAGCTCTGAGATTTAAGGCAGGGGGTTTTCATTTTTTTTTAGTAATTTTTTTAAGGGCCCCGATAATCGATACGGGTCAAGAGTACCACTTTCTTTTAACAAGGGAAAAAAGCTGCCCACGCAGGCGAAGAAGACTTGCGTATGAACCCTTTTTGGGGATTCTCCTGGATATACTCCGATAACCTTAAATCCCGGGACGAAGAGGGTAGACTTGCTCGGGGAGGGGGTATACCGGTTTCAGGCAATAAAAACATCGAACGGCCGGTGCGGGGCAGAGATTCGGCTGTCTTTTTGGAAAAAAAACTCGGCAAGCCTGGTAGGACCCGGCAGAGGTTGTAGACTTTTCAGAGGCGAGCCGAAAAGCAGAACCGAGTTAAAAGGAAGGCATTGCGAGTGGCACGCGGGGCCCCAATGAATAATCCCGCCCATGTTCCAGTCCAAGGTCGGAGCATGGTCTTGCAACCAAGGGAAAGGCCGGGGGAATTTCCCAAGAGGACGAAGCAAAAAGAAGTTTTTTAGAGTCTCCTTTTGAGGGGCCCCATCTGCAAAAGGGAGACGCAGTGAGAACCGAATAGTGTCCTTTAGGCATTCCAACTGAAAAGGAGGAGACGAACAAGGGGTTTTGCGAGTGGGCATGGGGGATAAATTTGGGGGACCAGAGCTTGGCTGACAAAATTTCCAGCGGGCCCCCCAACAAGGAAGGCGGTGGCTTGAAAGGTGCTGTCCGGGCGAAAAATTCCACAAGTACGGGAATGGTCAAACGGGGAGAGGCCGCACTGACACCTAGGGGTGCCTCTCCTGCGACCCTAGGTCGAGAGTTTCCGGGGGCGCTCCGGACGTCCCCAAGAATTTCCCGAACCGCCACAGTAGAAAGCAAGCGCCTAGCGATGCTGCGGTGTTCTTCCGGGGCAGGTGGCCTTTCCGATTGCATGGGTTTTCCCGGGAATCAAAGGCGGAGGAAGTGGGGGTCATTGGAACACAGGAGAGACAGGGAAAACCGGGGTGACGGGGCGATCTCCCCCTTGGAGGCGGTCTTTTTGTCTCTCCCCCAAAAACCGAAAATCAATTCGGGGAGCTAACGAATCAGGTCGTCCAGAGCAGATAGCAAGTCCCCGGGCCAGCGAGCTCGTCTTTAAAAAACCCCCGAAAAGGCCTTGCCAAAAAATCGCCCCAAAAAACCTCATTATTCCAGTCCACTCGAGGGTAGGGTGCAGAACTGCACAAAAGTTACCCACAGTGGGGGTCGGAGACGGAGCGAGCTGCGGCGGCGGAGGAGGGGGCGGCCAGGTTCCCCAAGACGGGCGGAAACCCCGGGGGTAAGGTTTGTAGATTTTCCGTCATGGGTCTCCCCGGGCACATTTTTGGGGTGGCCCAGGCCAGAGCTTCACCCCTTTTGGGGGCTAATTATGAAGGCCACCCTTTGCCCCTCGGTAGGGAATTGATGCCCCAACATCTCAAGTGGAGGGGGATTGACTGATGAAGCCTCTGCATTCTTCGGGCTCCTATAGCGGGGGGAAGCGGCAGATGCAGAGATGGTCCCGGTGCAAGAGCAGGTGGCGCCATGGCTGCAGGAGCAACTGGCGGAGGCGGCAGCCGCAGACGGAGGTAGATGGGCCGCAAAGTTCTGCATCATGGCCGCGAGCTGGTCAATACGCTGGCTCTGAGCGATGGCGGAATCCATGGCCAGATTGTACTGTAATGGTTCGGTAGATTCGCTGCACCACCGCAAGCGATGATAATTAAGCCACGCCAGGGAGCGGAGTCTAAGTCGCCCCCGGTCTTCACCATAGCCCGCCGCAAAGCGGGATGGACTTGCTGCGGCGTGAGGCTACCAGGTCCCTACCCCCAACGTGAATTGCTTGCGATGGCGGCCGGGGTAATGCGTGGTACAGAATCGAAATCCAGAGGCGTAGTCGGGGACAGGCAGGAGGTCAGGACGGGCGGCTGAGGTTCATGGTCAGAGACGAGAAGGTCAGGGCAGGCGGCAAACAGGCAAGGTCAGGAAACGTAGCAGAACGGACTGGTACACGGGTAATCAGACAGGACTTCTAACACTCTCAAGACTAGGCAACGCACACCAACAATCTGGGGGCGTATTCCTTATATAGGACCAATGGCCGGCAATAGACTAATTACCAGGGCGCTGGCCCTTTAAATCCAGACCAGCCATCACGCACGCCCCTTAGTAGTGGGTATGCGTGCGGCGGCCGGGACAGGCAGGAGCAGTGTGCACAGAAGCGTGGACGGGTAAGTGAGCCGGCGCAAGGGACCGGGCAACAGGGGGATGGTCGCGAGGAACCGCGGCACCTGCGCCGGACCCCCTGTGGGCAGGGGGGGCGGCCACTGGGTGTGACGGCACCCGCGCCAGCCCCCATGACAAGGTCACAGATCCATTTCCATAGCCTCTTCGGGGGCCCCTCTGTAGGTAAATTGCAAATGGGACCCAATCCCATTGTTCTCATGATTAAAAAAAGATTTCAGAGGTCAGCTCATTGCCAATCACAATGTTTTGACGAATGCTAGTGATATTACAAAACATTTAGAACAACATGTCATAAAAGATGCACTGCCACACTAATTTTAAGGTGCATTAAATGAGTGTATAGCGCGCCTGAATGAATGAACCTCTCAAAAATCTGGTATACCTTGCATAGTACAATTGATGCGCCTACTATAGGCTCATAGCAAAACGTAGGTGCATAGTATATCATTGCCTACTTAAGGCACATTCAAATATGTCGTGCCTGGCGTATAATTCACCTAGTTTTGATGTACAACAGTTCACTTATATAGGGAATATGGTGTCAATAGTTTTTTAGTCTCCAAAAAATTGGGAATCTAGCAAGAGAACAGAGTGACTTTTAATGACTATATATACTATTTTGCCATAGGCAAACTTAAACTCTATCAGTTCTCAATCTATAAAGCACTAAAACTTTACTTTTATTATGTATAATACTTAACCTCGAAACACACTATTTAAAAACCTGATTTCTAACCTCTCAATTTATCCCTTTCTAATAATGAAGGAATAAATACTTTTCTATTATCAAGCCTGTTGGAACGCCACCTATTAACAGGGGAACCTTATATATACAGTGATTTACTAACTCCAATAAGGTATCCAAAACATCCTACTTGGGCAGTCATCCCTAATCTGATAGGCATAAAACATATAAGGTTTCCTTGTGAGACCCTCTGCAGCGGGTGACACTGTAGAAAGAGGTGAGAAATCACAAATTAAAATGTCATGCCTGACCTCCCCAACATGTTTCACCAACTAAATGGCTTCATCAGGGGATAGAGGTCTGGTCCCATGTGGTCTAGCTCATTTCCTTTTATATCATCATAGGTACACACCCTATTCAGGTGCTCACCAATTGGCCACCAGAGATTCAACAATACCCATTACCCCTTTTTCTCTCCTGCATGCATACTGAAACTATTTACTGCTGAGGCTGCGTTCTTATAAACAACTTTCTGAGGCAAATCACCATCTCCATACGGCTGCGCACTACTTCCATGCCGCCCGGCCACTGTACCAAGGACATTTCTGCCCTAAAGGGGGAGGGAGGGGGGCTAACCATAAGGCCTAAGCTTTATAAAATGAATATGAAAATTAGATACAAAAAGAGGTTTAGGGGAAAGACAAAATAGCTTTGACAGTAAAACGGGGGCATGTTTTCCCCAATGAATATCATATTAGACATAGAGGAAAAAGTTTGGGGGAAGGGACAAAGTTAGTAGTGTTTTTTTAAAAATTTTAATACCTATTCTCTTAGTCCATTCTATGAGCCCGCAGCGCAGTAATTTGAGAGACTTTGGGAGGGGAAGTCCACACAGTTGGGGCAAAAATTTCCATTTGTACATGCTGGGTGGGGGCGGCAGGTAAGATGGGGCACAAGCCGGGCTATGGAAAAGGTAAATTTTGCTTAAGGAATTTGTTATAA
The DNA here is from genome assembly GCA_025379985.1 of Phyllomedusa bahiana. NCBI lineage: Eukaryota > Metazoa > Chordata > Amphibia > Anura > Hylidae > Phyllomedusa > Phyllomedusa bahiana. Next base: position 1,045 of record JAODAL010022243.1, on the reverse strand, counting down.
GAACGCACACAGCAGATTGTTCAGTAGCAATGCGGGAAAAGGGAAAAAAAGGGGGAAGGGGGTTTTGTTGAATCTCGGGAAATAGGTGTGTACCAAAGAGAAAAAAAAGGAAAAAAGGGGTAGACACAGGGGGACTGGAACTCTATCCCCTATGAAGCCATTTAGTTGGTAAAACATTTGGGAGGTCAGGCATGACTTTAAATTTTATTTTCTCACCTCTTTTTATAGTGTCACCCACGCAGGGCTACAAGGAAACCTTTTATTTTAAACCATCGGATTAGGGAAAACTGCCCAAGTAAGATGTTTTGGGTCCCTTTTTGGAGTTATAAATCACTGAAAAAAAAAGGTTCCTCTTTAATAGGTGGCAACCCCCAATTTCATAAAAAAAAAGGGGGTTTTTCCTTCATATTAAAAGGATAAATTAAGAGGTTAAAATCAGGTTTTTAAATATATTATCGAGGTTTAAATGTTATACTTTAAAACAAGTTAATTTTAGTGCTTTTTAATTGAGAACGAAGAGTTTAAGTTTGCCTAGGGGGAAAAAATAAATAAGTCAAAAGTTTTTTTTTGGCACAAAGTACACCAAAAAAAATGGCCAGCCAAATGGGGCCTGTTGTCCATAAAGATTAAATTTCTCTTTTAAAATAACATAATATCTATAAAACATCTATATTTATTATTTTTGGATAGGGATCCTAAAAAATGGGTTTTCCAAAATTGCCCTTTTAAGTATCAAACTCTAAATAAAAAATCTATTGGGGTTCACACAGCATCTTATGTCCGGGGGAACATCCCCCCTTTTTCAAAGCGTGTCTGGGTCTGCTGAATGGGCCCAGACACGCACTAACAAATTTCAGTGAGTTTACACTGCCCCCCGGCAAAGAGAACACGGAGCGGCGTTCACATGAGTGATCGCCGCTGGTCTGTTGGGGGCCCCTTTTTTGGACCCGCTCCAAAAATCGAAAAGCGGATGTTCATACGGGCATAAACGCCGTGGGGAAAATCCCTTAAAATTTCTTATATAATTCCCTACACTATTGTTTTG